>JANHFL010001941.1:153346-193797 GCA_032468155.1 Oxyrhabdium leporinum | reverse complement strand
AAAACTTGCCCTCCATGAAATGGTATCGTAGTGATAGGAAGGATGGTGTGTTTTTGAACTCAGCAGTTCTGTATATTAAAATTACTTTAATAGTTGTACTGACGGCAGAAATTTTATTTTATAGTTAATTAGTTTCACCAAGTAGCTTTGGAATAGTTTATGGAAACAAGGCCACTGCTAGTGACAGCTATAATGAAGGCCTAGTGGATGAATCATTGCTTCTGTTCATGGCTGAGAGATGAAAGGCACTCACATATAGTCATATATGCCATGACCTAAGTTGGAGAGCTAATAGATTATGCTTGAAGACAGTTGTGATAAGGGAAAATGCCAACCATGGCAGGCTAATTTTCATTTCATTTTCATTTTCATTTCATTTTTCATTTTCATTGTTTTCATTATCTTGGAATTATGTAAGAAATAGCTGGAGAACTCTGGAGAACTGCTACCATCACATCTGTCTGACAGTTTGTTAAAGACTCCTAATGCTTCCCTGGTCAATATTTAGTAATGTTCTGACCACCTCAGTGCGCAATATGAAACATTGCTACTATTTAAACCCGTTCTTCAAAATATATAGTTTCCTATTCTTTCAGATCTGTAGTACTCTAGGATTTGTACTTTGTAGAGTACTTTGTAGTACTCTTCCCATTTGTCTTCCTTACCATGTTGTTTTTTTTGAAATTGGTAGTATTTACCTTTTGCCTGAACAGTAATGATTAATAGCACTAGATGATTTTCATTTGTTTGAGATTAATGTTTTTACAGTATGCAAGTTAGTATAGTATGTCTACTTTGAAGCATAAAATTAGAAATCCTGGTAAAAAAAAATAAATTGCATGGACGGGAGGTATAGGGATGTAGTATCTGATCTGACCATAGATCTTGAATTTTGGTTCAAATCTAGCTGGATTTAAAGCCATTTAAAGTTTATGATGCTCCCCACCTCTGTTCTGCCTGATATTGTCCCCAAAGGGAAAAGGACTGTTTCCCCCCCTCACTGTTATCTTTTCTGCTGACTCTTGAATGGTGATAATAGGGAAGCTTTTTTTGTCTATTGTCAATCAGATACATATTTTCTTCTTAAAGTTAGCTGGCTTGACCTGCTTTTTATTAAAATGTACAAACCAAGTATTGGGAACATCTATTTTCAGCCCAACTTCATGCTGCCTAAAAGACCCATATAAATGCATCAAAGATTTAAACAAAATACGTTTTGCATCAATCCAATCTCCTGTCTTACAAATTGGCTGCTATGAATTGGCAGAGATACTTTGTCAAGAAAACTTATTTATGGATTTTAGTAATCTAGGGAGAGATCATCGTTCTTCTTAATTTAACCAATTGAGAAAAGAAATGTCCTGCCAGCTCAGGAGTGAGTATTGTTTGTCATGAATTACAAACAGCACTGCATCTTCCCTGGAGAAAATTTGGGCGATAGACTGCATAGTTGTAAAGTAATAACATTAGAAGAAATTTTATTACATATACATCATATGAAACTATTTACATTAACTTACATCAGGACATCTTGCCTCAGACCTGAGTTAGAAGATTTGAAAATAACGTGTTTAAATTCTCATCTGCCTGCTTGGCCCCAAATTGTGGGTAGTAAGCCTTCCCTTCGTGTAGGAAGCTGTATTTTTTAAAGAAAATATTTCAGGAACAAGTTCTATAATGGTCAAGGTTATTGGCGAAGCAGAAAGTGCATAAGGCAGTTATTCATCCTTTTACATTCTCCGCTTGTCATTTCCTTTGTCCATTTTTTTCTCTGTCTGCCTTTTCCCCCTTTGTTTTTCTTTCCATTCCCTCGTCCTTCTCTTCTCTTGAATTCACCTTTCCTTCCCAGCTATCCTATCTCTTCAATATATCCATGTTGAAAAACAGTCTAAGTAGCACCCAATTAGCATTTTCCTTTCCAAGTGTTAATCCTATGTGGAAAGTCCTTATGTACATTTATTTAGTAGATTTGAGTTATATCCCACTTTTGTTCAGGAGCTCAAGAAGATATACCTAGTGCTGCCTCTACTTATTGATCTCACCATGTGACTTCTATTCAAGTGTAGGTGATTCAGGATCATACAGTGTTATTGCTGCACTTGATTGTCAGCAGAAGGCAAAGTGAAAAGTTCATTAAATTAAGTTATACAATTTAGATTTAGTATAATTTTATAAGCATTTCTTTAAACAGAATCTTCTAAAACTTTTCTATAATAAGCTCCAACTTTTATTCCCCTATGAGAACCATTTAATATCCAATACATTTTTAAGGAAAATCAATTCCTTATATTTGAATTGCATTCAGGTTCATTGAATACAAACAACACACATCTATTTTACTCCAGGTTCAAGTCTGTCAAAAAACACACGACAGTATAAATAAAAAATAGTGGATGGTCAGAGTAGGACCCAGCTAATTTTTAGCTAGATATGTTTTTTATTATGGGAAATATGAAATATGACAAAACATTTTTTTTGGTCCAAGATGGCTTTCGTGTGTGAGGTAACAAAAATTGTATTCAAAGGTATTAATATTTTCATTTCCATGTTATTTCTGCAGAATATCCATCAAATCAACAGAGTAAGAGTAGAGTGTTTGAAATAGATAATTGTATCAGCAAAAACAACCTTAACAGTACGAGGGAGAATTATAGAGCACAAATCTTCCTAACTTCTACAAACATTATTCCATACTTTTTATTTTCAGCCATACATAAAATCTTCATAATTTCTTTGGTTGTGCTAAGAAGAAAACAACATTCTATGAATATTTATAATAAATCCATTCTACCAAAGGACACATTAAATCTTTCAGCATAACAAAACTGAATTACCATGAAATAAACTCTTTTAATTAAACCAATTACATTTCCTCCCAGTATGTAATTTAGAAACTCAGATAAAACCTGGTTGAAAAGGTTTGTTTTAGCCCCAAGCTGACCTAAGAAAGAGTGAACATCTGGCCTATGTAAGAAAATACTTATTTGGGCCATGGGCAGTTTGTCTAGACTTTAGATCAGGGATGGGCAACTATGGTCCCTTTACGACCTGTGGACTTCACCTCCCAGAATTCCTAGGCTTGCTCAAGTATTCTGGGCGTTGCTTAAGCAAGCATGTGACTCTGAAAGGTGAAGTCCACAGGTCATGAAGAGGCCCTGATCTAAAGTCTCAATTGGCCCGAATAAGTATTTTCTTACATAAGTATTTTCTTACATAAGTATTTTCTTATATAAGTATTTTCTTTCTTAGGCCAGCTTAGGGCTAGAACAAATCTTTGCAACAAGGGTTTATCAGCGTTTCTAAAGGGGCCATAGAGTCCACTCTGCTTTAGATGCTATCCATAGTCCTGATATTGTTTGGCTGACTCCAGGGTTTGGATAAAAAGACAGTGGTATCATTGGGGCAACCACTCGCTTAATAAATAACCATCATCTGCAATATTAAACTTCTACCCATTGCTTGATTTGTATCTGTTATGTAGCAACTAAGATTTTCATTGTTTAGTGGGTGTGTGACTTAATAAATACAATCTCTTTAGTTTTAGCCTATGAGGCAAATATATTGAGAGAAGCTTGATTAGAAAAAGACAAGCATGGTTTTAATATTGAGGAATAAGTATCAATAAACTGCTATGGTGATGACATTACTCGGATAGCTGAAAACGCAAATGATCTGCAAGTTCCAGTAATAAAAGTCAAGGAACACAGTGAAAAAAATATACTAATTTAAATATAAAACACACCAAACTAATGCAGCAAGTATAGCAACCAGCCTTAGAATTGACAATGAATACACTGAAATGGTGGACAGCTTCTGCTTCACCTATCAATAGTAAAGGAATGTGCAGTCAAGAAAAATACTACAAACTAGCACTTGGTAGAGCAGAAATGAAGGTCTTGGGCATTTACGACATTTAAATGCAAGTCTGTTACACAGGTAGTCCCAGAGGTCGGTTGCTCTTGCCTTGGCAAGAGGTTCGCTGGTTGTGCATGCGTATTCGCTCTCGTGCGCTCCCTTAGCTTGCCCGTGCCGCTTTGGGGCTCATGCGAAGCTACAGGGAGGCAGCTGATGATGAAGGCAGCTCCAGTGAGTACAGCAGGGGTGGCACAGAACTCACCTGAGCAGTGTGGGCAGCAGAAAGGTGAGTTATTTAGCAATAGCTTAGGGCAAGGGCGGGTGGGCAGACCCAGCCAGAGCTCAGGGCAAGAGGTTCGCCCGAACCTCTGCAACCATGAAGCAGCCCACCCCTGGGTAGTCCTCAACTTAGAAAAATTCATTTCGTCACCATTCAAAGTTACAACAGCACTGAAAAAAATGAGTTATAACCATTTCTCAAACCACCATTGCAGCATCCCCATGGTCATGTGATCAAAATTCAGAAGCTTGGCAATTGACTTATACTCTTAATAGTTGCATTGTCCTGTGGTTATGTGATCACCTTTTTCGACCATCTGACAAGCAAAGTCAATCGGAAAGCCAGATTCACTTAACAACTGTGGCAAGAAAAGTTGTAAAATGAGGCAAAACTCATTTAACAAATGTTTCATTTAGCTATATAAATGTTGGGCTCCATTGTGGTCATAAGTCGAGGATTGCCTGTACCTAAAAACAAAACCCAGAACTGTGTGCAGTTTCTGTGGTATTCTGTGTAAGCAAAATCTGGGCTTTGTAGAAGCAGAATAGAAAGGGTATTAACATTTCTAAATGTTGGTGTTGGAGATGACTCCTAAGAATACAACAGATAGTGAATTCAAACAAACAAACAGGACATCAGATAAATCAATTCAGAATTGTTCCTGGAGGCACAAATGACAAGGCTCAAATTATCTTAACTTCGGACATACTATGGGAAGACCAGGTTCTCTGGAGATATCTATGATGCTGAGAAAAGTAAACAGTATGACAACTAGTAGTTCACTGCCTCAAGATGGAAATTGAGGAAAATGTAGCCATTGCAAAATGAAATATTCATATATAAAAATGCTATGTGGGCAGATTTTATTGTGAAAACAGTAAGATAAGCAAACTTACTTAAGTTATAAGCAAGATAACTGGCCAGACAGTTGAGAAAAACAGCTTTCAAAGGAAGTTAGTGTGAAACCATTAGGATATGGATGTGCTTGGAAAAACATTATATCAGCATGTCAAGAAATGTCAGGGAAAAAAGGCTGTGTGAGTAAGCTTTCTGTTAAATAGGGGATGCGAGTAGTCCTTGACTTATGACCACTGGGACTGAATTTTCTGTTGCTAAATGATATGGCCATAAAGTGAGTCATTACATGACCTCACGTGGTTTTATGACCCTTTTGTCATGGTCGCTAAGTGAATCATGTAGTTGTTAACCAAATCCACCTTCCTCCCCTTGATTTTGCTTGTGGGAAGGCACCTGAAAACATTGCAAATGGCGATCTCACAACCTGAGGATGCTGCAACTCTTGTAAATGCAAGTCAGTTGCCAAGAGTGATTGTGGGAAGCTGTGATAATTGTAAGTGCAAAGACCGTAAACCATCATTTTCGTAAACCATCATTTCAGTGCTGTCGAAACTTTGACTGGTTGCTAAACAAATGGTTGTAAGTTGAGGACTATCTGTAAAAGAGCTTCTATCACCAAATTGGGGATTTAGGAAATGCAAAAGAACTGGAGATATTTGCAAAAGCTTTAAGAAATATGCCTCTTGACTCCAAGAAGCCTTTTTGTCAAACAATCTCCTACTTCAGAGAAAAATAGTGGCTCAAAGGGCCAGAGATTAACTAAAGCTTTACTCACATGCATGTTATGTGCAGGTTGATGTTATTTGTTTACTTTTGTTCAGTGAACACTACAAAGTGCCTTTGGTGACAAAAACATGCTTGAGGAGGAGGAACATTATGCAACTACTCTATTGATCCTGTAATGATGCCAGTTTGTAGAGCAGAGGTATCAAACTCCCGGCCCGTGGGCCAGATGAGTTACACGCTGGCCACACCCAGGCCCGGTTTAGCGAAGGGGAAAAAAGGCCTGATACATCATGTGATGCTGCCATGACGATGTGAGTTTGACACCCCTGTTGTAGAGGTTGGTAGGAAAACCCCTTACTTAAATCACTAAACCTTTGCTAAATGAGCCTCACTGATGTGAAATTACACCATACAAAATAGATTCTGCACCATGGTGTAGTTTATCTCTGTGAATTGTGCTTCTTCTAGATTAGAATAGGTTATAGCTGCAGTCTTGTGTATGCTTATACTAATAATCTCAATAGCATTTAATTTTGAGTAAATGTGCACAGAATTGCAAGGTTCTAATTTTAAAGCACATATTTTATGAGGATGCTCCAAATTCTTTATTGCTTGGTTTTTGGAAACACAAGTGGAACTGAAATCAGATTTAAAAAATATATCCCATTTTCCAAAAATCCCAAAGCAATAGCTTGAGGAATTACATCACCTTCAGTCTGTTTATCATTTGAGCATGAAAGGCAAAGGAGTTGAATTGTTCTCCTATGGGATAGCAAATGGCACCTTCTGCTAGGATATCAGATTTAATGTTGGCAGCTTCTTTTGTCTCTCTAGGTCCATGCTTGGAGATTGGTGTCTGCTTTCCTGGCGCCAGGAGGACCACAAAGGTGTCTGACAGATGGGGACAGAAAGATGAGGATTGTTACTTAACCTTGTTATGCACCAGCACCTCAGGGGTCTTCCACCTGACCCAGGAGAAAAGGAGGGCTCCAGAAGCTGCTTAAGGCTTCAATAATTTACATGCATCTAATTAATCTTTCTTATATGTGGCTAATTAGCAACGGAGAATGTACTTTAGTTGGACATTTTCTTCTTTCTTTTTAAATATCAATTTATAGGTAAACAATGAGCTCATAGAACAAAGAGTAAACTCCAACTACTAGCAGCATGCAAATCAACACTTTTAGCAAAAGGAATGTTCTTATCAAAAGGAAATATGGAACAGGGTGTGCTTGCTGGACCATATGCTCCTACTTTGCTAGATTTTATAAGATTCCTTGCCAAAGCTTTTAGTCCAATGTCTGATATTGGTTTCTGCTCACTAAGGACCTAATTCTGCAAAAAAGATGGAAACAGACTGAAGGGCAGGCTTGAACCTACGGCTAATCTTACCCAGGACAGCATTTGCAAATTTTGCTAACCTTACTCAGGACAGCATTTGTAAATCTTAACTGACACGCCAGAAGAAAAAATGCTTTTTAAAAATGTTTACTCCCTGACACCTGTATGTTGCAGCAGACCCCGTAAGAGCATCATTAGCTACTTAACGTACCAGCTAATGACTGGTAGAGTTTACAAAAAGCAGCTGCAGCCTGAGATCTAAGAACACGAAGGAGTAATGGCACCAAATGGCTTAAACAGCCTGTAGGAATGCTTACAAAAGCTCTAGCAGTGACCAAGGTTTTGAAAAGCATTCTATTATAGGTTGAAGCTGGCATATGTGCAACCATAGCAATTTGTGGAAAGGGAAAAACTTGCCCTTTCCACAGCTGGAATAAGTACAGCTGGTTACCAAAACACAACTCCACTAGCAGTACATATTTATCCAAAGGAAAGGCTATTAATTTTCATTTATTTGTGCCTGATTACAAACATAAAGAACTTTGAAGAATGTCCGTATATATAAAAAAAGGATAGGTAGGTCATCACATATAACTTAACTGAAAAAGAAATCTTAAGTTCTTATCTTGGTGTAACTATGTGAGGCTTAGAAAAACCTCAGTCCATAAATGTGTAAAATTACTGTTAGTAGATCTGAGCTGCAAACTTTTAGACCAATGCTAGATGGCAGGGAAGAAATACAAACATTCCTAACACTTCTACCATTTGAAAAAAGAAACCCTTTGAGGCATTGTTGTTACCTGGTTTCCTGAAGGCATCAGACTTATTAGCAAAAGGCGATCCTGTCTATGAAATGCATTGTAGAGTTAGGATGTTCCTGCTGAGAGCACTTAATATAGGTCACCGGTGGCCTCTTTTCAGCAGACGGATAGGCATCAGGAAGCGCATTTGAGAAAAGTATCAGCATCTGGGCAATTTCATGGCTGAGAAGGCAGTTCTTAAGATAAATTAATTTAACTATACATTTTTCTCTTACCCCAGTCAGGAGCCTTATGTGGCATCAGTTAGGGCTACCATACCTGGGCTGCAGAAATCTGGACATCTACTACATGGAAACAAAGACTGAATATTTTGGGTAGCTTTCTGCCACATGTAGTGGCCAGTCATCTGAATTTTGCAGCCCTGATATAATAGCTCTGTTGTCAATCATTAATACAGCCAGAACGATCTAATTCGGAAAATTTTCTAGAACTTAAGCGGTCATACATTTCTTAAAACTTAAAAGTGCCTTCTCTGCTGCAATCCGCAGTTGTATCTCCTTGGGATCTGCATGGTTTCCACACTATGATTTTCTGAAAGTCTCTGAAAACCTGACTGTTCACCTAGACCAGGGATATCAAACTCGTGGCCCGTGGGCCGGATGTGTTACGTACTGGCCCCGCCCCCACCCAGTTTAGCGAAGGAAAAAAAAGTCCCGATACATCATGCGACGCCTCCGTGATGACGCGAGTTTAACAACCCTGACCTAGACCTTAGGTTAGGGTGGCTGTTAAGTTCCCACATGTTCCCATTTGGGGGGATGGGGACTCTTGTTTGGTTTCTGTTCTCCTTCGGATGTCTATGATCTATTTATTGATTGTTATTATTCAAATGTAAGCTGTTCAGAGTCATCTGGAATTGGATTGCCTCTGAGTAGGTATGTAATCAAGCAAATGATTAACGGTGGTGCAGTGGTTAGAATGCAGTATTGCAGGCTAATTCACTGTTCACTGCCAGGAATTTGATCCTCACTGGCTCAAGGTTGACTCAGCCTTCCATCCTTCCAAGGTTGGTAAAATGAGGACCCAGATTGTTGGCGGCAATAGGCTGACTCTGTAAACTGCTTAGAGAGGACTGTAAAGCACCGTGAAGCTGTATATAAGTCTAAGTGCTATTGCTATAATTTTAGAAAATGACTGTTCACAGGTTCCCTTTTTCCACCTTTAAGTAGCTGCCCTTGAAGTCTGGCTAGGTCATATCTGGCTGAGGTTATTCTGGGAAATAAAAAGTTAATTAGCCAGTTGGAAGAAAAACACAGAGAATGTGCTGGTACTTTGAAAAGTACTGCCGAAAGTCAATAGCTACATCTTCCTTGGGGCATTTTCATGCCGTATTCAAAAACAACAAAGTATATATAAAATAATTCCAAAGAAGTTCAGGGCAAATGATGAAGTGTAATTCAATTCAAAGGTGGTTAATTGAAAATGACTTGCATATGTTGAAGCAGCTGAAAAAACAGATAGAGGACTTTATCCTGCAATACCTTGATGTAGCCTGAGAATGTAATGTGTGAATGAAACATTGCATTCTGACTCACCTCCCTTTCAAATGCAAGTACAATAAAAGTGATAGAAATAAAATGGAAGGAAGACTATTTTGCAGGGGTGGTGCAGAAAATAAAACATTGTATCTTGAAAACATACTTAAAGAAATTAGGATCAAGTGGAAGTCTAGCATTTATCACAAAGTGCCAAGCTTATTTTTTCATAAAATAAAAAAGTCCCTGAATTGAAAAATATGTGTGTCTTTTAGATTGGATTGTGCAGTGAAGAGTATTAAGAACTAAGCAATAATAAATCATTGGGCTGTATGTCAGAGAAAATGGTTCAACATAAACCCCTGTTGGAAACTAACAAGAAGGTGACCTTAAAAGCTGTAGCAAAAATCCCTAAAATGTAAGAAAATAAAATATCGCTTTTTCTTTTAAAACTCTAAGGAAAAAGTATGTAGATTTTCTCTTCCTTCACATCTGTTTTTTCTCCATTTAAATATTAATAAATGAATTATTGTCCTAAACTCTACCTGACAAAATTATTGAAGATGTCAGTAGTAAAGCTATTTGTAGCAAATAATTTCTGCTGTCTACAACTTGATAACTCTGTACAGCTTTTAAACTTCACTCTTGCCTTAGCTACGAATCCTACATTATTGATTCAGAAGTCCTCATATATTGGAGAATAGATGGAATGGTTTTATGGGTGCACAGTTCAAACTTGGAACCATGTCAAGCAAAACAAATAAGCAAAAATTTGATTGACTCCCTGAAGGTATCAACAGTGTACCAAGAAGAATCTTCAGAAATGTAGATCTTTTAGCGCTGTTACTTTCCCAGATTTTGTGGTCTAATTGGTGGGTGGCTTCTAGTCAGCCATGACTCCTATCAACTATGTGGAACATCTCCATTTTCTTGGCAACATTGTCATGCTGCCATTGGCTCCTTTCTAGGGTTGAGAGAATATGACTGGCCTAAAGCCACCCATGCAAAATTACAATCCACATTTCCCAACTTTTGGTCCAACACTGTACATTTACTTGAGAGGGAATCAATATTTATTTGAATAGGATTCAAGGCAGACTATTTTGAAAGCAAATAATCAGCTAAAAATCTGCCCCAGGTCCCTAAAAGTTCAGACATTTTTTTGGATGAGAAAGAAGATTAAGTTTCAAAACTGGTTCCCAATTTTGACTTGGTATATATATAAAGCTACCAGTTTGGTGTAACAAAACTTCAGATGATCGCTAAATGGTGGCCAAGAGTTATAGATTTCAGTATTTGTTGCCATCAAGACCTGCAGCCCAGATGTGTGGACTTCAACACTCAGGATTCCCCAGCCAGCATGCTGATATACACATGATAAAACTGTTCTTGTTAATCATAAAGAGCTGATGTGATTAATATAGTCTTAGCATTTTTTAAAATGCAAGCAGAACTGAATCGTAGGAGTGTGCAACACTTTGGATTTGAGTCCAAAAAGCTACTTTGGAGTTCATGGAGGTGGAAACTTGTGGTTTGAAAAACTATTCTTGTCTGCAGTTTTTTTTAAAGCAGTGATCTTTTCCTGGGATCTCATCGCAACTGCAGAGGGCAGCTGCATTATGCTTGGCAGATATATGGGTTGCATTATTACAAAATTGTGGGAGCATAAAATATAACACAATTTTGGAATCAGGCAAGCTACCTTCACAAAACCCATCTCTTTTAACTATTATTCTGGTTGATATTTATGGTTGATGTGAGCATATTTTTGATTAAAGCTGTTCACAGGCAAAAAGTAGATATACCTCATTTGTGATTGGGTGGCTGTAGTGTGACTGATGTCTATGGCAATTCTCAGTCATCCAGGTCATGGTTGTCCCAAGGTGCTTTTTTTCAAGAGGCAACTGGACTTTCTGGCTTGAAGATGTTTCACTTCTCATCCAAGAAGCTTCTTCAGCTCTGACTGGATGGTAGGGAATGGACCCTCCCCAGAATAAGACACCTTTGATTTGAAGAGTTGTAGATAAGCCTTGCACTCATGTGTATCACCTGCTCCCATGTTCTAAAGCATATTTCTGATTTTGAATGGACCTGGAAGTTTGCAACTCTTGTCAATACATGCCATTTGGCAAGCAACCAAATTCTGATTATATGACCATGCGGATGCTGCAATGGTCATAAATGTGAGAACTGATTGTAAGTCACTTTTTTCAGTGCCATTGTAACTTCGAACGAATGAATGGTTGTAAGATGAAGACTAGATTTACCTACTTTTCATATCATATATTCATTGAAGAAAGTTGGTCTTAGACCACTCAAATTTTAAAATGAACTAAATGCATACAGACTTAAATATGCTTCAAATAATTAAGCAATTGCTTTCTATCCCTATATCAAAACCATTATTATTCAGTATATTTGTACTGCTAGTGCAAACTGCCAATGTTTTAAACCTGCTTATAAAACAGTCAATGTGATGTAGTGGTTAAAGTGTTGGATTAAAGAGAACTAGGTTTAAGTCTGCCCCTGATCATAGAGACTCATTGAGTGACTTGGGGCAGGTTTCTATGTGTCTGATCTACTCTTAAAGGTTGTTGTTTTTAAGGAGGATAAAAGGGATAAAAAAGCCTGGGAAAGAAAAAGAATTTCCTATATGCTTACAAGGCATCAGGCTTAGGAACAACCGAGCTTCTCTGTCAAATCCATTGCAGGATCAGGCTGTTACTGTGGAAAAGATTTAATTCCAGAATCATCTAAGGCAGTCATTAAACTACACCATGGGTGCCAAACTCTCAATGTCATGTTGCCGTCATGTGACGTATTGTGATGTTTTTTTCCCCTTTTTGGAGCTATGGTGGGTGTGGCCTGTGTGTGATGCATCTGGCCTGTGGCTGCCACTTTGACACCCCTGAACTACACAAAGGTGTGCATTACATGCAGGGGTGGTCTTCAAAAACCTCAGCAACAGGTTCGCTGCCCGGTTGTTGGGTGGGCGTGGCCTAGCCAGCCTCCTGCACCATGGTGAGGGGGGTGTTTTCGCCTTCCCCGAGGTCCAGAGGCTTTCCTGGAGCCTCTGGGAGTGCAAAAACAGCCTCCCCCAGGCCCCGGATGCTCTAGGAAGACTGGAAACGACTCATTTCCAACCTCCTTGAACTTCTGGGAGGCCCGATTTTTTTACCTCTTCAGGGTCCAGAGGCTTTCCTGGAGCCTCTGGGAGTGCAAAATGGCTTCCCCCCAGGCTCCGGACGCTCTAGGGAATCCCGTTCTTTTACCTCCCCGAGCCTCCGCATGCACCCTGCACTTTTCTGCATCCACAGCGGACTGTGTGGAGACTCCTGGGAGGGACAGGAGGGGCGGGGCAGAGTGGGTGGGGCCAGCCAGGAGTGGGATTTGGGGGTTTGGCAATCCCCGCAGAATCTTCGCTAAGGGTACGCCTGAACCCCGCGAACCCCCAGCAGCCCACACCTGATTACATGTTCCTTTACCAACATCTAGTGGTTGTCACAATTTCTGCAGTCCAGATCCGGTTACCCTAGCATCAGTACTTCCTTCCTGCTATACATGGTAGGCATTTTCTTAGGAAATAATGCTTATCAAATATTTTTCCTTGATATAAGAAACTAGCTTCTTTCACTGAAACATCTATGCTCAAATTCAACTTGTCTTTGTCCTCTGATGAGTTTTCAATCCAAGATAAACAGTTTCTTGCTGATATTTGCACACTTATATATTAAAAGGGCCTAAGGTAAGCAAACATTCCATCATATACTTGTAAGATTATTTCTCCATAAAGAGATACACGGAAGTAGCTGAGGACCATTTCTCCATGTAAGTTCTTAACAAAGCAGTAAGAGGAAAAAAAGCCCAAACCTATTAAAATACTATTAAAAACAAGATGGGAAATCTGGACTGTGGATGAATATTGCTCTTTTCTTAGGCATTGTCTTATTTTTAAATTAAAACACAGGACTTGTGTGCTAGCAGCACTAGCCATCAGCTATAACTTTCCCATTTTTGCCTAGGAGAGCCTGTCAGTATTTTGTGTAATGCAATTACATACAATCTTATCTGCAATTTAAATACAAACTTTATAAGGAACCTACTTTGGAGCCAAATCCAGGAGCTGAGTGCTGTTTTCTGGAAGACTTTTTACCCCCACCCCACTGACCCCAAACCTTCTTGAATCTTACATTCAGAGATGCACATAGAAACTCATTTATTGATTCACAACGTCTTCTGGAGTCTCAAAGAAGGCTGGTGATTCTCTCTCTGCTATTGAATGAAGCCCAAAGGATGAGTCACGCTAGGCATGAGCTAAAGAATTAGAAGTATTTGTCTTACAGACTGCATGCAATCTGAAAAAAAAAAAGAATAGTTTGGTAATAGAAAGCATTTGATTAAGTGTGTTTAAGAAACATAGACTCTATTGCTTAAATCAATGCTGCAGAATTAGGTCTTTTGAAATCTATACAATGTGCATTGCAAACAGTTTTGTGAAGTTTTGTTGCTTGAATAGTGAAGGGTTGGCAATTTGGTGAGTTAAAGGGCTCTCCTCTTCCATCCAGCTTCAGTGGTGACAGGTGCTGCTCCACTCTCCATCATTGTTCCTGGGCTCTTTTAGGAGTGCTCTGTCTCTATAGCAGCCTGCACTAATATCATGTGATGAGAGAAGAAAACCTTAGTTGATTGCCATACAGTCTGAGATACAAGACCCAGGACAAATAAAGCAGAGAATGTGTTACAAATATATCAAACTCCAAACAATTTGATACCCATTGCCCTTTTGCTATGCTATAAAAGATAGCAGGTGTTTTGGTGAGGATATAGAGAACAGTAGGTTAAAGTAAGATTAGAATAATTTATCCAGCATTTCCTTCTCCAGTAAAATTGGGGTCAGGCTGCTCGTAAGATAGGTTGTTCTTATACCAATCACGTTGTAGACTTTAACTGATGATCTAAACTTTTCTCCCATTCCTGGAGGGAAAAAATGGATTATTTCAAAGCCAATCCTCTGCTTCCCCAAATATATTAAGGCTGTCCACTGGTAGTCCCAACAGTGCTTTTCAAAAGGCAACTGGACTTCTTGGATGAGAAGCGAAACATTTTCAGGGAAAAAAACAAGGAAGTCCAGTTGCCTGTTGAAAAGTACCTTTGGGACAATCATGACCTGGATGATTGAGAATCTCCATAGACATGTCTACTGATAAGTTTTCTAAACCTTTGGAACTGTGTGACCCCAATTGCTGTGATGATATTAGGCAGTTATTTATATTTGGGTCAATTTTTGTGCAGTCATATTGATAAGTGGAGTAACTACTTGCAAAAAAAGTACATTAGAAAGGGTAGTACAACTATGTAACATTTTGACTGCAGAAAACCCCCTACATTTTTTTGTTAAAAAGAGCAACAGTAAAAAAAGGGCAATTATTAAATAATTAATTATAATTATCTTTACTGTTGTTGAAACAACTGTCTTTGTTAACAGAAATTATTATTGAACAGTTTACACAAAAAGTATTCAAATACCTTCCTGAGATAGTTGGCTTTTCTAAACATCTACACAAGGTGAATTGTATCTGTTTCTCTCTGCATCCTCTGTACCTCTGCAGTTCTGAGATGAATTTTGCAGATCACAAACTATTTCGTTCTGGCATTTATAAACAAAGTTTCTCCAAAGCAATATTGGGTGATTGAGGTCATCAGGGCAACCACGATTGATGTTTAGTTATTCTTTTCAGCATTCCCTCCCAATCATATTTTCTTTTTTGGTTCTTTCTAATTTATTGTAATTAAAAAACCCTATGAACTATGTTGGCTATGCTATGACTCTAACACTATCTTGTATATATAATGGAAATCTGTGTAATTCATTTTCTTTTTCTCTCTCTAGTTTTTGTTATCTCCAAATATACTGGTACTTCCACTCAGTAAACATTAAACAGGGTAACAATGCCCGTAGCTTAATTTTGTTGAGTTTCATATGTATTAATATATTTACAAATAGAATAAGCCCATTTTCCAACAGAGATAAGGGACAAAGGAGCATTTATTCTACTTCATTTTTCCCACCATTTCTGACCTTCTGGAGGAAAAAAAACACAATTAAAAACACACATATCAAACCGAAACCAACCCTTCCATTACTTAGGGGTTTTTTTGACATCAGATTTAAAAGTTCACATTAATTATTACAACGTTTCATCATGTTTAATTCCACATAATTCTATGTTTGTATTTAACATGAAAATTTGGAAAAACAGAGACTTTATCATTCAACAAAATCCAAATAGAAATGTTTTTTCCACACCCAACCGTTTTCCAACTCTGTTACACAGAAATGCATTAAAATATTTTCTTAACAAAAGTAGGAAATCTTGCTGCCCTGCATCAAATACTTACAAGAAACACACATTAGGTGGGTTTCAGATTCTTTTCCCAGATATCCTGAAATAAAAGCAATTTTTCCTGCTGGAGGAGATATTACAGTTATATATAGGTTACTATTTCTAAATGGCATCATGTGAATTTTAACCATTAACAGATCACTTTAAGTTAGCAAAATGTCTCTTTAATACATGGTTTCATTATATTGGTTTCTTGGTAGTCAAAATGCTGAGCTAGTAAAAGCCAAAGCTGTTTTAAGTCTTAGAGGTCATGCAGCACATATGACAAAGGAATCCCAGTCTCTAGGACTATTATGGGTAGTCAGTTCAAAGTTTTTCCTTTTGAGTCATCTACAAATACCATAGTCTTTGACGTATGACTACAATTGGGACTGGGATTTTGATCATTAAGCAATGAGGTCATTAAGTCAGTCATTATGGGACCAGATCCTATTTTGCAACTATTTTTACCTCTCTTTAAGTGAATTACAACAGTTGTTAAGTGACTCACATGGTTGTTAAGTGTTGGTGGATATTTAATGAATAGCAGAGGATCCTGCTCGATCCAGAAGAAAAAGAACAGAACAGAACACAACAGAATAGAATTCTTTATTGGCCAGTTGTGATCAGACACGCAAGGAATTTGTCTCCAGTGAATAAGCTCACAGTGTACATATAAACAGCAAGTAATAGGTCATAAGTCATAAGTCATAGTTACACTCATTAATCATAAATTACAAACCACAACAGATAAATCATAAGAAACCAAGAGGAGGAGATAGTAGGAAAAATGAGAAGATGAGAATTGAGACAGTGCTGTGGGAATTAAGTGTTTGGCAGGGTGATGGCATATTGGGGGGAGGGGGGGAGTAGAGCTTTCAGATTTCTGGGACCAAACTCTGAAGAATTAAGCATTAAGTATCTCCTTAATTCACGACTCCTGGAAGACTTATGTCAACTCTCCCAGGTAAACCAGACAGGAAACACAGAAAGATGAAATCTGTCTTATGGCAAAGCTATGTTAACAGAATTTTCCTGCTTTCACTTTTAACTGTTTGAACTATTAGGGTGGGTCTTTCCTAAATTTATTTCTCTGACCATTATGTGATTGCAGGTTCCTGTCTGTCTTGTCTGATTGTTTCCTAAGCAATTCTCTTTCCCGAAGGTCATTCATACATTCACAAGATCCCTTTGCCAGGCCATCTGCAAGCTTGGATTCTGCCCGCTGGCACAGCAAGTCAGTGAGCCGTGGATTTCTAGGAGGCCAACCTTAGAGAGATGGCTTCTATTATCCAGTGGAAAGTAGTTCTGGTGGTTTCTTCTCAAGTCCAGTCACTACTGGATTCTTTAGAACCCACCACATTGGACATCACAGTGACAACGGAAGCTGAGACTAGCACATTCATCAATGTCATGTTGGAAATTAATGATGAAAAATGTGACCATGTGACCCAAAGTGGTGCGGTAGAGAGACTATCGCTTCACCCATTCTCTATTATCACCCTCATCTGCCAAATGTTCAAGTTTGGGGCTTGCCAGACATTGTGGCCATACTTCCAAACCAAGAAATATCTGTAGCTGAGGGGGCGGTGATTTAAGAGATAAAAATTCTTCATCATTGTAATATCCAACTTTCTGTGAAAGAAGCATGCTAAGCTGTAGGTGCCATGGACTTGTCTGTTCCAAGATAGACCAGGACCTTCAGGCTTCTCAGTGAAGGCCAAGTTCTTCTTCCAGGAAGTTCAAGTGTTTCAGGAAATAAAGGCAGACTGTACCCACCAACTAAAGAATAAAACTCTGAAGAACCCAGAGTCTTCCTGATCTCCAGCTTTGAACTTTATAGATTTGATTTCCACCAGTTGTAGGATAAATTAGCGGAAGGGTCAGAAACAGCACACACTGCTGCCTTCATTTCCATCTATCTCTGCTGCAGCTGTGCAGAAGAAGAGTTTCATGAATGAAACAACTATATATGTTCTAGGATAATGTTGCAGGATCCAATCTGGATCAGTTACCAGGACCAGATGTTTAGCCTTCCAAGCTTTCAGACTTGTGCTGGATCCCATCCTCAGGGAATTTCTTTCTAACCAGCACGATTCTGAAAGCTTGGAAGATTAAACCTCTGGTCCCAGTCACCGACCCAGATTGTTCTAGCACATCTGGAAAAAGGCTATGTTGGCATGTATTATTTCAGCATTATCTGACCATCCTTTCCACCTCAATATCTCCATCCTCATGAACACTCTCAATAAATACAACCAGAATTTTGGCTTCAATTGACAAGATTCTCTGTATTTGTATTAGATGTAGCAGATTTGGTTAATGGGAGAAATTTACTTCACTGTTTTTAATACAATAAGTTGGTTCTCAGAATCTTTTGTACAATGACCTTTATGAACTTATAAGTGCTTTGAAATCCCCCTCTCCCATCCCCATACACAAATGGAGAGATAGTTTGGTCCAGTGGATAAGGTACCAGACTAGAAACTGGAAGACTGTAAGTTTTGGTCCCACCTTAGCCATGAAATCCAGCTGCGTGACTTTGGGCCAGTCGCTCATCTCGTTAAATGAACATTCGTAAATTAAGGACTGCCTGTATGGCTGCCTTGAGGGCAGGAAATCTTCAAAGCAGATTTAGGACATGCAACATTTTTCATAGAGGCACTCTGCTTATTTACACACATTTTTAAAAATAATTTCATTATTTGTTAAACCACATTTAACCATTTATTGGATTCATTTTTCTTTGCATACTTAAATTTACTAGGTTTAGCCCAAAGTTTAAAGGATCTACAGGCAAAATATCTCTCTGGATTAGATGGTCAGCAAAGCAATTTGCTTTCTTGAATGACTCTCCTCCATGTCTTCCATTCTGGATAATTTGCTGCCTTCTATACTGGTGGAATTTCCCCAGGTACATTTTCGTTGTGAAGATGTTCCTCTGTGCTGCATACTCAGGAATAGTTTATTGGGAAGCTTCAGCAGACTTCCTGGCATGTCTAAACTTACAGCTAGATGTAGATAGGAAGAAAAAGTCTTACTGATTTTGGTAGATCCTCCATTGTGATCCTCCTCTTTTCTTTCTTCCCATCCTTTTAATTACAAACACTGAAAAATAATGCTCCTGGCTGAATACCTGTGGAACATCTGCCGCATCACATTTCCTTCAAATACCTCTAGAATGGCTACTTATACCACACCAAAAGAGGAACTGCATCTCCTCCCCCCCCGTTAAGAATACAAAAGAATATACAAATTTAAATCAGATTTGCACATTTGAATGTAAGTAAAATGGTGTATTTAGAACAATTACACTTTAGAGAGAAATACAATGCAATTTTCCAAAGGGGTTAGGGCAGGAAATTGGGATAATTGCACCTGTCTCGGTGCTTTTATCTGAAGACATTTTCTGGACGTCAGATGAATCACAATTTAAAAGAAAGCCAGACAGAGGCACTGAAGCTCCTGCCAATGATTAGCCCCTGGCTAGCACACTGGGCAGACCATGGGTACACCCTCAGTCTATCCCAATTTAATGATATCTTGTATTCAATTTACAGTAATTCCTTTTCCATTCCCCAACTTCTTTGCTGAAGAAATTCTGGTTTCGGGGTAATTGATAATTGACACATGAAGGCAAATGAGAATCAAAGCAGCTCTATCATTGAATGGGGAGCTATTGGTTCCTTCTTTTTTTACCCTACTGCACAAAAATGGGTATGGGCCCACATGTTTAAATAAGACATCTTTCCAGTTACATTCTGAGGAGAGTCATGTAAAAGATCCAACCTATCACGCATCCCATGATTGGAATCAGTTGTGAAGGCTATTTTCATGGATGAAAGCAAAAAGTTTGTCGGGGAGAAAAACTATCCACCAAATGCTCAAAAGAGTGTCTGACTCTGAGGTCTGAAGCATTCAAAAGCATGCTAGTGGAGACAGCTTTGCATTACTTAATAATGTTAGGTTTACATTTTTGTTTTTGTTTTCTCCCAGTAAGTAGAGAGAAATAAATTCAAAGACTTTCTGAAGGGGAAAAAGAAATACTCCTCTGATTTATGTCTGCTTTGCATCTATAGGAGACAAAGTTGTTGCTATTTTTCATTATGTTTGGCAACACTGGAGACTTATTCCAAGCATTTCACTTCCAGTAAACTTCATTTACAGAGAATCAAAGATTTCTTTGTTTCCTTGATAATAAACTCCTTTTTTATTTTACTAATGTGAATGATACAAGCAAGCTGCCTGACCCACTATGAAATGTTGGAAAATGGAACTGCACAAACTGGTGTTCCCAAATTGGGGAAGTCTTTCTCCTAATTGTGTGCATTAAGACAGCTAAAATGTTGGGAGGTTAATAATATATAAGATTTAGGGCATTTTCTCTCTTCTTATTTGAACGGAGAGTTCTTGGCCTAAATGCAAGTATTTCACATTTACATGCAATTAAATTAGCAGGTCGATTACATGTTATCTTGATGGATTTGAGCTCTTTTGTGATAGAGAAGACTAAAGTTTGCATAGCAAGCTGAATATGTAGTAAATCATGTGCTGGATCAGTATTTCTGAACATAATCTTTTGATTGCCTTCCAAGCTTTGTTTAGGTATGTAGATTTCAAAACTCAGATTTCCTCAACTAGCATGGCCCTTCTTGAAAACATTGGAAATGGAACTCTATACTTCTGGAGCATCCTAGCTGGCAAACACATTTAAATCAATTCTTGCAATAAGAATGTTAAAATGTTGTCAGATTTTTGAATTTTGGGCATTGTTTCCCCTCTTCCTTGAAAAATTGCTTACAAATTTGTACAAAGGTTTCCATGGCTACAAAATTTGGCTGATCCATGGCATCTTTTCACATGAACAAAATCACAACCAGATGTACACTCACAGATGTACACTGAACCTAATTATAAGGTTGGGCTGCCTTTAGATGGTGTGAGATCATCTTAGACTAATGGATCCTAGAAGCAGGATCAGCCTTGAGGTATTGGTAGCCACTTGAGTCAAACTCAATCTCTTCTAGGAAGCTGTCCCACTGCTTGATAAGATTCAATTTTCTCTCTGGTCAGGTTCTGCCCCTGGAATAAGACACAGTGCTATCTTGTTCTTCTCTTCAGCATTTTTGCCAGTCTTGCCTGAGCGTTACTATAATGCTAGTGGAATGGAAAGGGGGAAAATCCAGAGATGAGGGGTAGGTATACAGAAAACGAACATGAAGTCTTTAAAACTGTAGTAGGGAACTCAGGGCTTTCAGATCTTATTAGGCTAGAACATAAATCATTTATGACTACTAAATATACCCAACAGAAGTTGACCCACACAACATCTAAAGAAACGGAAACCTGCAACTCTGTTCTTGTTTCATTGGGTGTTCAGCATTTTAACTTTGAAAATTATCAGCTTGTACATCCACCAACTCTAAATGTCATATGTCAATGAAACCTGACCTATTTTTATAGCAATCCATTTCAGGTATTCTTTTTATAGCCTGCTTCAGTATTTCTGTATTTTGTAGTTCATGCCTACTTCTGTTTGTCTAAATATCTTGAATTTAAAACATATTCCCTGTATTTTTTTTCTCCAATGAGTTAAATAATTGCTTGCATTATACAACAAGAAAAAGGATAGTTACTAAGAATGTAAATCAAATAGAGCAAAGTATGATTAAAACAAAAAGAAAAAAAATGCAGAGAGATTTTGATGAAAATAAAATCTCAGTAAGTGAAGGCTGAACAGAGTCACCAGTAAAATAATATTGAAAAAAGAATTTGAAATTAAACTGAAATTAAATTAAATTAAATTGAACTGAAACTGGAAGACTGCTGAAAGACCAAGGAACTGAAATAATATTATCAGTCTGAGAAAAGAAATGAAAGAAAAGAAGTCATAAAAGCCATGGGAATGCTGAAAAAAGTATGGTTGCAGGTGTAGAAGTGCAACTGAAGAAAATTTGGATGTGGTTTGCTTATGGAGTGGCTATTGGACTTTTTTAATGTACGTGCAAATATTGCATCTCTGCCTGATGATTGGAAGAAGGCTGCCACTGTTCCCATGAATAAAGGGAAAGGTAGAACGAGTGAGTGCAAAAACTACAGGAGTATTATTTTGTTAAATATGCCTGAGAAAGTATTTGGCAGAAGTCAAATAAAAGAGATATGTCAGGTAAAAATGAACAATGAACAAAATGCAATGTGGGAGACAGAGGTTGTACAGATAAAAATTTTGCGCTTCAGTGGGACATTGAGAAATGGATGAATATGAGAAAGAAAGTTTATGCAGACTGTCAATTTAGAGAAAGCATATGATAAAGTCAACAGGCATGAATTATGTAATGTTCTGTGAGAATATGGAATCTATCATTGATTGCTGAATGCCATAAGAACAATATATCATGGAAATAAAGCATGTGTGAGAATAAATGGAATGTTTAGTGAATTGTTCAGCTTTGAAAAGGGAGAAAGCAAGGATGTGTAATGTCCTATGGTTGTTTATAGTACTTATAGATAAAATGAATAAGTAATGCTTGCGGTGGCACTAGACATGTGTTGATTGGAAACATGAATTTATGTGCACTTTCATATGCAAATAACACTGGATTGTTGGCTGAGTACTTGAATGATTTGTAATGAAAGTTAGACAGCTTACAACGAGTTATGGATCTGAAAATTAATGTATCAAAGACTAATTAAGCTAATTAAGTTTAACAGGGACAATGGAGTGAACAACTGCAAGTTGCAATGAAAAAAAAAAAACTAAAGCAAGAAAATGAGTCTGTGGAACTTGTCAGAATATTTACTGAAGATGGAAAAATGGATGGAGAAATTTCAGTGCATGCAATGTTGATTTAAAAAAGCAGTGCATAATATGTAGTTTATAGTAAAGAATGTCAAAAAAATGAAAATAGCCATGTATAAAATGTGGTTTCTCCCATTTTGTTACATAAACAAATAGTTGTTTTATAATTGTTTGGGAATATCAGAGAAACACGTAAGTAATTTGTATGATGTGGGAATGGGACATTTAGGAAGTGTTTAGAGTAAAACAAAAGTCTGAGTGTAGAATGAAGGGTGCTGAAAGATTAAGTTTGAGTACAAAGGAGAGTAAGTCTGATGAAAAAAACTATGCTGAAGTGATTTGATAATAGAAAGAGTGAAGGAGGATCAAATTACAAAAGTAATTTGTGAAGGAAGAATAAATAGGTGAAGAGGAAGGGAAAGACCAAGAAAGTCATTGGTGGATAGAGATAATGAAATCCTAAATAAAGGAAGAACAAAAGGCAGTGGATAAAGCAATTGTTGGATACGGTCCAAATATGGATGATGGGCAAAGACATACAGATATATGGAATGTTACAGTGAATGCTGCTGAGGTAAATTAGATTTCGTTATATTTCTTTACCTCATGTTTTTTGCTTTTTTTTTGTTCACTATTTCTTATTCACTTCTGCAGATAAGTACATTCTTATCCTGAAAGGGAATAGCACGATGGATATGTGTGCATGTATGCATGGACACTGCTAAAGTGAGTTATAATACAGTATCAACATAGATAGTCAGGACTTGGCAGTTTTAAGACACACCTGGGAACATTTCCATTACCCTGTTATTTGAGAATTTAGATAGTTGCTATTGATGCTCTCTATAGTGCAACACAAAATGTAATGCATTTCCTTTAGATTTTTGATGAATTTTACAAGAAGGGAATTCAAGCAGCATTTGAAAGGAATATGCTTATTATTATATACATAGAAAATTATTTATATTCTTTGATGGGAGAGGTGTGCAATTGTGCCATACACAGAGCCATTCCCTTCATAGAACAGCCAGTTCTGGGCCAGTACTGAAATGTACATGTTTCGGTTGGGACGAAGAGGTTCCAGAACAGAGAGAGTTGGACACAGGAGCTGCCATTTGAAGTGGCAGTGTACCGTGGACATGGTAGTGGTTTGAGAGATGTAAGGGAAAAGAAAATGCTGGAAGAATAGAAAAGGGATAGGTGGCAGAGAAAACAAGGGTAGGCAGCTCAGGAGAGATAAAAGGAAGGAAGATGAGAATGATAAGCTTAATTTGAGCACTGGGAAAGTGATGGATAATGCAAAGTAAGGAAAAGGAAGGTGGAAGTTTGCTCAACAGGCAGTGCATAGGACATGCTATAAGTAAGGCAGTGGCAGGTGGAATGAATCAGCCCTTCCCTTCCCTTCTCTTCTCTTCTCTTCTCTTCTAATTTAATTGATTTTGGTAAACAACAAAAGTATTCCCCAGATGTCAGTTCAGAAGAACTGCAACTTTCCTAGACTGTCCATCCTCTGAGCCATAGAGGCTTCCTCCATGTGTGGAACAAAACACATTTTTCATTTTATGTGCACGCAAATAGTTAACAACAAAAGCTCAAGCTAGTGAACCATAAATTTAGGAGTTAAAAGGATAACCATGTTACAGCACCAAGTATGAGCAAAATACGTAGTTGGTTCTTGATAAAAACTTTAAATGTATGGTCTTCAGACCTTAGATATGTTGTGCAGCACAATTTCTGGAAACATTGTCTTCTAATAATTTGCCAACTGCTTTTTAGTCATCAGTCATCCAGACAGGCAGGATAAGACAGTTCTGATACTAGTTCCCAGTCAGACATTAAGTTAACACCCTTTGGACTCAGAAGATTGTTCCATAGAAGTTGGTGGTAAGCCAATAAACGTTGGTACCAATCTTTTGTTTTCTCAGCACATCCTATTCCTTTTTTTTTTAAGGGAAGTATAAGCAAAATAGGTATGATAAGCCAATGCCACTATTTTTTGTTTAAAAACTTCCCAAAGCCAATAAAGCCACTAATACTTTGGTCGCTGTTGTTCTGGTGATGTCATCTCATTAACATCCTGTTATTACTGAAGTTTTTTTTTTATGGTGCAACCCTTTGGTTTGAAAACATGTCCTACTTCTGCATGATATATTTCATAAGGCAATTTAAATTATACCCTGGAGAGTTAACGTGTTTGAGAGGAAATTTCCTGCCAACATCCCTGCATAGAATCTTCTGTGCTTGCAAACTTCCCCGTGACTGTGACTTGATCAAGCAGAGATCCTGTTTTTGACCACCTTGTAAATATACCAACTATTCCTTCTACACATACAGGTTATGTTGCAGATAGCCAATCTTGCACCCTTTCCTACTTTAAAAGAATTGCCATGAGAATAACACAAAACAGTGTTCTATGAAACTTTCTGCATTCAGTTTTCCTACTGTAGGAAATAGTAAGTAGATATATCTATAATAACAATAGCACTTAGACTTATATAATGCTTCACATTGCTTTACAGCCTTCTCTAAGAAGTTTACAGAGTCAGCATATTGCCCCCAACAATCTGGGTCCTCATTTTACCGACCTCGGAAGGATGGAAGGCTGAGTCAACTTTGAGCCAGTGGGAATTGAACCGCTGGCAGTGGAAGGCAGAGTTAGTCTGCAATATGCATTCTAACCACTGTGCTACCAGGGATCCTAAGTCAGTGCAGTGAGGGAGCACAGGTTTGGCACACAGGAAATTTTAGATTCAATCCTGACACCTCCGGTTAGGCCTAGAAAACTCTCATCTGAATCTCTGGTTAGAGTTAACGATATTGGGTCAGAGGAATCCATGGCTTGATTTAATATACGACAATTTCCCTCTGTTCAACATAATAGCGCTGCATGCAAGATCCTGTAACAAACACAATTACACACAGAGTCTCCAAATCAATACTAGTAAACACCAAGAGGACAGAACATCAGGATTCTCTAATGGCAGCAGCCCCGGTTGACTCATGTTAGATAGCTCAATAGTTACAAACTCAGGTTATGATTTATTTATTTTTTTAGATTTAGATTGGCCACCCAACACCAGCGGACTCTGGGTAATGTACAAAACTAGAGAAAACATAAAAACAGCTAAAAACATTAAATCAAATAGAAACCCAGACTGAAACAATGTAAAAGACAGCAAAATCAACAAAAGAAAACTAGGCCATTGACCAAACAATAAACATCAACTCCAGACCTGGGATCAAAGCCATGGCTGCGTATGTGAATGATACTTTGTAGCACGGGTCCCCAACCCCTGGTCTGTGGACTGGCACTAGTCTACGGCATGCCAGCAACTGGGGCGTGCAAATAAGCGAAGCCCCATCTTCGGGATGCAGGCAGCACGCGAAACCAGGCCCCCTCCGGTCCGTGGAAGAATCTCTCTCCACGGAACCAGTCGCTGGTGCCCAAAAGGTTGGGAGCTGCTGCTTTACAGATCCCATGCTATATTTAGATATTTCACATCTTTGCACATGGTTTCAAACTCAGTATTTTTCAATGAAACCAGATTATACATTCTGTAAGGAACGATCAAGCATAGATCTAAGTGATTTACATGTATGTGTCAAGTCGGACTGATGCAATTTTTATTCTCCTGTAGGAGAAGTGCAATTTACTCAGATGAGTTTCCATCGATCTGCATTGCTGAACACAACTACCACTGGAGGAGTTTAATTCTCAGAAAATTGAGCAGCATGGCCATATTTGTGGGGCAAGCATGCAAATACTGGTGGCATCTTGGAGGGTGAAAATTCCCATCAGTGCAGTTTTGTTGAGATGTGCAACCTTCTCAGATGTGGTTTCCCTGGCCCAGAGGCCTGTGGAGCAGGCAACTCATCCATCTGTTGGCTTATAGCCCTGCCTGAGACAGGCATGACCTGACCTTCAACGTGGCGGAATTTTATTATGTCGACTCTCCACTTTATCAATTGCTCTGGCTTTTTATGACTTCTCTGGGGTTTTATCACTGCTGCTGACTCATCTTCCAATGAAAATGGGAATTAATATTTTAAAGGACTTATGTCATGTTGCTCCCCAGAGGGCCCATGCTATCGACCTTGGTGCTTTCCTTCTGCCCCTTGCTCTTTGCTCGTGTGTGTGTGTGTGTGTGTGTGCATGCAGTCATGTGTGTGAAATTTATTAAGCTGCAAGAAGGTTTGCCTGCTTTCCTTGTTTATGCTGTTGTGAGAAGGAAAGCAAACGATATCAGCTTAATTGGGTATTTTGTATGCATTTTCCCTTGGGAGTTTTTAGAAAGACCAGGCCATACTGTCGATATTTAAATCTTTTTTTCCTTCTTTCCACAGATGATTAAGTTCCTAACTCAATCTCCCATAGATCTTGTTTTTTATCCCCATGAACACTTTTTGCCTTTTACAGTTCATCTGGATGAGGCTCTGTTATGTCACAGAACATATGCTGTGGCTGCCAACATACTTTGATTGTTCCTGATCACACAAGGAGATTATTGAATGTTTTATCAAATCAGACATCTGATATCCTTTCCTCTTTTAATGCTCTTCTCAGCATTCAGCAGGTTGCCTTTCAATAAAGTCACCAAGCAGCTTGTTTTCCCCCATCTCTCCAGGATCCAGTCATTCTTTATTGTAGCTACTGTTAAAATGACTATGTTTGGCAGGAATGAGAGAAGTAGAAGGAGGGGAAGACGACGAATAAAGTGGATTTCACTGAAATACCCCTGAAAAGCTGCAAATTGGCACTGGAGACAAGTCATGATGAAAGGCATTTGTTTACACAGTCCCCAGCAGTCTGGCTCAACTCAATGATACCTAACTATCACATTTCTGGTACCTGGTTAGCTGGCTACCTAAAATAGCTATCTACCTACTTTACCAACTTATGGCAACATAATAAGATAGACTATTCTTTGCTGATAGTATTGCACTGTATCTCCCTCTTGTAGTAGAGTCCTTATAGGTTTGAATATTCTACACAAGAAGAGAACAGGAATGCGAGTCTTTTTCTTCCAGATGAAATTTAGCCCAAAGGCAAATCTGCATTGAATGGCATCCCTGAGTCTTTACTTCCAAAGGTATCCATCTCTTAATCCTTGATCCATTATTTCAGCCATCCAGATTTGGAGCTTTTCAGGTGCTTGATGTAAACCCATCCTCTTTCCCAGGCAGCATAGCTGCTAATGCCCAATTAGAGAAGCACACATGGTGTGCTCTTTCCTTCCCTTTACATACTTTCCAATTTTCCATACTTTTCCCCCATGACATTTTATGATCCAGATATCTGGAGGGTCATCTTTGCCCAGGCAGTTCACAGCTCCAGTAGCACAGCCAAGAATGAACCTTGAATCCAAAGCTCTGGCTATCACAGGGTTCAGAGAACAAATGATTACCCAATTAATAATTGATGGTGGGATAATAACAAACAGGCCCAGAACCAGGATCTGGATATGCCAGGGTCCCCTGAAGGTAATATGACTTGTTGCAGCATCTTTTAAAAACAACATTATTTCAATTGTTTAAATGGTTTTAGTCTGAAGCAAGGGAATTAGACAGGTTCATGATAATGTATGTTCCCTGCACTAGACAAAACATTAAATGTTATATATATTACACTTTTCTGCAACAAAGCAAAGTATGTTTCCAATGAATTTGTTTAGCACTGGAGCAACAGCTCTAATTCCACATTAGTCCTGTGTCATACGGTTCTGTGATTTAAGAGAATTTTAAAAAGATTGAGGAATGGAAATGTGTGTGCACACAACCTGTTCTCCTTGTGTGCAGCGGGAGATATTGCATGGCCAGCACAGAAGCAAGAGCGCCAAGCCAATCTCTACGTGGAAATCAGTGAAGGTAATGTCTCATCTTCAGACTAACTAGTAAGTGTTTGGAACTGCCAGCTCTTGTCCCCGCATTTTCCTGCCAACCTACATATTTTTTTTTATCAAAGCTATCTCAGTATAACTGTTATTTTTTAAACTTTGGATCTCCCTATTCCCAGTCCAATCCCCTGCTAATCCCCAGGATCAACTTGATGTCAGCCTTCCCTTGTCTAGGTCTCTTCGGTGCGTGGGACATGCTGAAATGGAGTGATGGAAAATTGTAGTCCAATCCATTTGGGAAATCGTTACTTGGTGAAGGCTAACCTAAATAAGTTCACAACTTATGCTGAGGACAGCAACATAAATTGTAAGTTGTCAGCATTCAAATCCCTTTCCCTAGACTTCCTAACTTCATCTGCATGACTTGAAGTGCCAGCACTACGTGCGCTCTTCAAAAGTCTGCAGCAGGCAACACTCCTCCAAAATGGCTGTCTGTGACAGAGAATTGATTATTTCTATCATGTCTGTTTGTTTGTTTGTCTCTGTCTGTCTGTCTGCCTGTCCACCCTCCCTCCCTCCCTACACACACACATACACACACACACACACACACAAAATCACATATTAATGCATTCCAAGAAGAGAGAAAGAATGCCCAAAGGATAGTACTTTCATATTTCTTATAAACTTTAATTTCTCCTTGAGGAGGGAGTTTCTGGGTGATTTGGTGAGCAACCTAAAGCAGAGGTGATAAATATTTGGCTTTCCAGGTATTGCTGTGTGATGTACCCTATGGTTCTGTAGGAACCGTATTCAGCCATCTCTGAAAGATCCTAGGTTGCTTGAGCTAATGGACACTTGGTTACAAAGTTTAACCATAAAAATGGCAATCTAATTCAACTCCAACAAGCCGACTGATCTTTGTATACTCATCTTGAGAAAAACATGGAATTTTATGAGGGAATGTGGTAGTTGAATTTATTCAGAATTGTTCTCTCTATTTAGTATCAACCTTATTCCAAGTGGCCTCTGTACCAGACCAGATTGGTTAGACCAGGGTCTATAACAAAACAAGTATTCGCCTGGGTACACATGGTAATAAAATAATTCAGCAGTACACTCCTGTCTCTTAGGTCAATCCTAATCAGCATAAAATAGAACCTGAATTAATAATAACAAAGATCTATTGAACCCCTTAAATATTAACATCTAGGACAGGTAAATTGGCATCAGCATGTATAGTCATAAAAATGAAAAAAAAAACCACCCAAACCCCACCAGGTAACTTATAGAACAGAAGAATATCAAACTACCCAAACTTAGTGTGTTTTTGCTTCAGACTCTTCTGTTACATCTTTTGGGATGTTTCTGTCTTTGGATTTCCAGATGACAGTAAAAGCAAACCAAGAAATATGAGTATTTCTTCAAGGATTACGTTTTTATCATACAACTTTGAAGCCCAAGCCATTTTAGCAACTGCAGTAGAAAATGCATTTTTTGGTTATAGCAGTCCCCAGGTTAAGGATGCATTCTGTACCTTAATCTATCTTTAATCAAGTTTGTATGTAAGTTGAAACTCGTATTTATGAACAAGCTGCCTAGTACTAAAAATGTTGGGTGACATTCTTCTTACTTGAGCTGACTAATCACCAAAGCCACAAATGTTTTCCTCAACTGCTGAAAACTGCTGAAAAGAGTACATTAAAAAGTTGTAGCTTCAGAGGTTCCTGAAAACATTGTGTGGCTTCAGTGGTTTGTCAGCTCAAAGAGGGAAAATGCTAGCCGCCATTTTAGTAATAGGTAACTTGTTTGTAAATACTAGTTGTCCATTAAGTCAGACATTCTTAACCTGGAGACTACCTGTAATAAAGTATCAGAAATGACTCCTGCATGTGCCTGCTAAAATGAATAGGAACTACATTTTTGTCTAGTTCTTCACAATTCACTTCAATAGCTTTGTTCACATGATACCAGATAAAAGCAGATAATCTCATTTTAGCTAGCATATCATTGCCTAGCCAGTGGGGTTGGTTTGTAGTTCAGTCTGATGTACAGACCTAGGAAACCGAATGAATTGAGTACTCAGTTAATGCATAAATGGTCATGCCAACACAACTGATGAGTCTTTACTTTCATATTTCTTATGGTCTACTGACTTGATTTATTTATTTATTTCTCACTCATGTTTCTTTAAAGTTACCTAAATCAACTGTTACCTAAACAGCTGCTACCTTATGTTGCCTCTCTTACCTACCTACAAGGCTTTGACGACCCTTCTACGTGCATACAGTCTTCAGCTGCAAAAAGATCCAGTCTCTGAGGCTGAGGGGAGTTCGGCTTACTTTTTCTACTGAGCAGCTGATTGATATGTTCAGGTTTAGTCAGGGGTGGGCTTCAAAAACCTCAGCGACAGGTTTGCTGCCCGGTTCCTGGGTGAGCATGGCCATGGTGGGCATGTCGTAGTCGGCATCCTGCACTTTGGAGCAGGGGGGCGTTTTTGCCTTCCCCAAGGTCCAGAGGCTTTCCTGGAGTCTCTGGGAGTGCAAAAACAGCCTGCCCTGGACTCCGGATGCTCTAGGGATGCTGGAAATGACCCAAAAGGATGCTAGAAATGACCCTGAAAATTGGCATGATATGCAGCAATTATGATCAGCCACTCTTTTTCTATCGTGACCTATACATTCCTCAATTCAAATGAGTTTTTTTTTGTTTAATTCTGGCTTACACTGGTGGAATGAAATCTTGTTAACGTATAACAATCGTATCTTTAATAGGGGAATGTTGATCTTGCTTGGTAAAAAAAACAAGTGATAATGATTTTTTTGTGCTTATTAGCAATATAATATCAAGGTATCGAACCTTTAGCCTATCTTACTCAAACAAAAGTTCAAAGGCCCATGCGTAGATTGGAATATAGAATATAACCAAGGAAATTTGAAGGGCTGGATGTAGGTGTAGCTGGAAAATTGGCTGAAAACTTTCCTGCAGTTTAGGCCTCTATGCAACTATGTCTAGCATTATACATTCTCTCATTTGCATTTTGAAAATGCATGATAAAAACGAGCAGCCTATTATTATAGAAGCGCCATTTTAGTAACAGGTAACTTGTTTGTAAGTACTACTTGTCCATAAGTCAGACTTTCTTAACCTGGAGACTACCTGTAATGAAGAATCAGAAATGACTCCTGCATGTGCCCGCTAAAATGAATAGGAACTATATTTTTTTCCTAGTTCTTTACAATTCATTTCAATAGCTTTGTTCACATGATACCAGATAAAAGCAGATAATCTCATTTTAGCTAGCGTATCATTGCCTAGCCACTGGGGTTGGTTTGTAGTTCAGCCTGATGTACAGACCTAGGAAACCGAATGAATTGAGTACACAGTTAATGCATAAATGCCAAGACAACTGATGAATCTTTACTTTCTATTTCTTATGGTCTACTGACTTGATTTATTTATTTCTCACTCACGTTTCTTTAAAGTTACCTAAAGTTACCAGTTAAACAGCTGCTACCTTATGTTGCCTCTCTTACCTACCTACAAGATTTTGATGACCCTTCTATGTGCATACAGTCTTCAGCTGTGAATAGATCCGGTCTCTGGGGCTGATGGGAGTTTGGCTTACTTTTTTTACTGAGCAGCTGTTTGATATGATCAGATTTAGTCAGGGGTGGGCTTCAAAAACCTCAGCAATGGGTTCGCTGCCTGGTTACTGGGTGGGCGTGGCCATGGTGGGCATGGCCTAGTCGGCATCCTGCACCTTTGGGGGCGTTTTTGCCTTCCCAAGGTCCAGAGGCTTTCCTGGAGCCTCTGGGAGTGGAAAAATGACCTCCCCCGGGCTCTGGGGACGCTGGAGATCACCCATTTCCAGCCTCCCCGAACTTCTGGGAGGCACATTTTTTTGCCTTCACCGAGATCCAGAGGGTTTTCTGGAGCCTCTGGGCGTGCGGAAACAGCCTCCCCCCAGGCTCCAGACACTCTAGTAATGCTGGAAATAACCCAAAAAGATGCTGGAAACGACCCTGAAAATTGGCATGATATGCAGCCATTATGATCAGTCATCTTTTTTCTATCGTCACCTATAAAATTCTCAACCCAATGGAGTTCGTTTTTTTTAAAATTCTGGCTTACACTGAAGGAATGAAATCTTGTTAATGTATAATAATCATATCATTTAGTAGGGGAATGTTGATCTTGCTTGGTAAAAAAAACAAGTGATAATGATTTTTTTGTGCTTATTAGCAATATAATATCAAGGTATCGAACCTTTAGCCTATCTTACTCAAACAAAAGTTCAAAGGCCCATGCGTAGATTGGAATATAGAATATAACCAAGGAAATTTGAAGGGCTGGATGTAGGTGTAGCTGGAAAATTGGCTGAAAACTTTCCTGCAGTTTAGGCCTCTATGCAACTATGTCTAGCATTATACATTCTCTCATTTGCATTCTGAAAATGCACGATTAAAAACGAGCAGCCTATTATTATAGATGTGCCACTGTCTGTGATATGGAGATGGTTAGACACACAAGCAGGTGGTTGATGAAGATGAGCCGAGAGATTTCACCAGAACTATGTTGTATCTGGTTAGCCTTGAAAAGTCTTAAAAATTAAACCCAGAATCTTTTTCTAAGGTAGAAATACTATCTTGGGACTATAAAAACCTAGAGGAAACACTAGAGGGTGGTAAGGACTTAGTTTTTGATATTAATTTGCTGCTGTCTATTGGTCACCCTTATTTTTTGCTACTGTATACAGGCAGTCCTCAACTTACAACAGTTCCTTTAGTGACTGTTCGAAGTTACAATGGCACTGGAAAAAGTGACATGACCATTTTTCACACTTACGATTGTTGCAGCATCCCGATAGCCATGTAATTTACATTCAGATAATTGACGACTGATTCACTTTTATGATAGCTGCAGTGTCCCTGGGTCATGTGATTCCCTTTTGCGACCTTCTGACAAGCAAAGTCAATGGGGAAGTCAGATTCACTTAACAACCATGTTACTAATTCAACAACCGTAGCGATTCCCTTAACAAATGTAGCAAGAAAAGGTCAGAAAAGGGAACAAAACTCACTTAACAAATTTCCCACTTAGCAATATAAATTTTGGGCTCAATTGTGGTTGTAAGTTGAGGACTATCATGCCTATCCTAGAATAGGATATGATATTCTCCAGATTTTTTTTAATTGAAAGCAAGTTGCAAAAGCTGCTTCTAAGTGAAATCTGCATGCCTATTTCTATTTAAAGATAGAATGTAAAGGTGGCCAGATGATCGGGAGCCATTAGCTGTCTAGAGGCTTGCCACCAGGTACCTCCATCTGTGCTAAGAGGCAGATGCATGGGGTCACCAATTATGCAGTTAATCCACTTGTCCGTGGTTCTTTATATCACCTGTTTTAAGAGATGCAGACCTGGCAAATGGCATTGAAATCCTGGTCCATAACCTGCAAATATTATATTACAGATATGATGACTTTTTAATCAGAATAACCGGCCTGGCCAAAGAATAATTTTGAACTGTGCACTGATGTTTTTCTGATTCATGAGTAAGTAAAAGGCAGAAAATATTTCTTCTGGATGAGATCTTTAATAGTCATTTCTACCTTGTAACAATAATAGCAAAAAAGGATCATCTTCCAAAGTTCATGGTTTGTTCTATGTGTGATAATAGTGCTATACGAAAATCTAACCATCAGGTGGCACTGGGTAACTTTATATTGGAGAAGCAATCACCTTTAGCTTTTGTGTCTCTCTGGTCATACACTATATATTATTATTGTACCGAAACTGAAGCCATCATTGAAGGACATAACAATTGCAGCAATACCTCTGATGAATAGAAAGACCTGCTCATAGAATGCACCTTTTGTCCAGTTTTATGGAGGAACCACATAATTTTTAGCAGAGCTTAGCAATCTTTAAATGAGATAGCTTTAAAAAAATTTTTTTTTAGGTAGCCTATAGGAGGCTACGAAAGTGGCTCTATATTAAATAGAGCTATTTGAAAAAGTGTTTTGGATGAAGATGGAATCTACATGTCTTCATTGAAAGATATCACTGTAATTCTGGCATCCTAGAAGAACTGGTAATAGGACAGGACTTACAAGCAGACTAGGGCAAAAGGGAACCACGACAGAACTTTATACTACACTGTTGTTGAGTCCATTTGAGGACCCAGAATGTATTGATTTGCAAAGTGAATCCTAACAGACTCATTTGGCTGGCACTTTCATGTTTTCATAGAACATAAAATAATAGAGTTGGAAGGGACTTTGGAGGTCTTCTAGTCCAACTCCCTGCTGGAGCAGGAGACCCTATATCATTTCAGACAAATGGTTGTCCAGTCCAGGTTTTTGAAGGCCTCCAGTGATAGAGCACCCACAGCTTCTGAACAGAAGCTATTCCATTGGTTAATTGTTCTCACTGTTGGGAAATTTCTCTTTAGTTCTAGGTTGCTTCTCTCCTTGGTTAGTTTCCAACCATTGTTTCTTGTCTTGCTTTTTGGTGCTTTGGAAAATAGTTTGACCCCCCTCATTTTTTTGTAGGAGCCCCTCATATATTGCAACAGTGCTATTGTGTCCCGCCTGGTCCTTCTTTTCATTAAGCTAGACATACCCAGTTCCTGTAACCATTCTTCGTATGTTTTAGTCTCCAGCCCTCTACGGTAATCATTTTTGTTGCTCTTCTCTGCACTCTTCTGAGAGTCTCAACATCTTTTTTGTATTGCGGTGATGAGAACTGGATGCCGTATTCAAAGTGTGGTCTTACTAAGGCTTTGTAAAGCAGTACTAGAACTTCATGTGATCTTGATTCTATCCCTCTATTAATGCAGCCCAGGATTGTATTGGCTCTTTTGGCTGCTGCCGCGCATTGTTGGCTCGTGTTTATGTGATTGTCCACTAGGACTCCAACATCCCTCTCACTGTTACTGTCATTAAGCCAAGTTTCACAGAGTCTATACCTATACGTTGGTCTTTCGTACCTAAACCTTACTTTTATCTACATTGAATTTAATTTTCTTAGATCATGATCCATCATGTATTACCTATCCCTAAGTAGAATGGATAACTATATAACTATCTCAAACTAGGCCACATAAATGTACTATAACTGAACATGCCTTGCTCTTTGTCCATGGATCTTTGATTTCCCATTTCTATTTGCCTGGACATGCCTGCTTACCTTGTTTGTACTCTTCAAGCCTTGTCCAGTCATTGGCCCTAACTTAACATCAATCTATCACCTTCTAAAAACATTATCAGAGTTATGGTTCAACCATGGGACAGAAACAACACTGGTTACTCTAGAAATGACCTTCATTAAGACTTGGATTTGGAGGAATTCATCCCTCCTGATTCTTTGTGACCTCTTTGTGACATTTAATACCATTGAATATTATTTCTTTCTGAACAGCCTGCAAGGATTACGAGGAGGAATCACTATGTCATGTTGGTTTAGCTCATCACCTGAGTGATGGTTCTAGTCAGTAGCTATAGGGAAAAAGTACTGAGCCCTTGGTGCTCCAATATCAGACATTGTAGGTCTTGGTTCATACTATTTAACATCTGTATGAAGTTGCCAGGAGAGATCATTTATTAATTTGGGATAAGATGCCATCAATATTTGAGTAATACTCGGTTATATATTTCTACCCTTCCGGAGAGGTTGTTGAAGCTGTTAGAAGGGAAGATCGTTGTGGTGCAATGGCTTTTATCTGTAGAACAGGGGTGTCAAACTTGTGGCCCACAGGCTGGATGCATCATGCGCAGGCCACACCCACCCCGGCTCTGCAAAGGCAAAAAATGATTCATCACATGACATTATGTGACACGATTGAGTTTGACATCCATGCTGTACAACTACTAACCATGAATAGTTGGTTCAGTATTTGCATTTCTGAACTCCTGCCATTATCTCAAACAATGTAATACAGTCAATAACACAACTGGCCTTGAAATATACCTATATATTAACACAAAGCACTTGCCTTATTCATAGTTCTAATTCTCACTTTTTTTTCATACATTGATTGTACATCCAGATACTGAATCTCAGCTTAAATATTGGTAGGTTCTGTGATTATCTGGTTGAGGGGCATCCCACTCAAGGTTATGCCATAGCAAATAGGAAGGCCCTGACTCAGCAGCTGTTCTGCTTTAGCTCCCTGCCAGTTGCCCTGCAGCTCAAAAGGATATTTTTGATCACTTCTGTGCTATTTATACTGTTTATGATTCTTGTATTCTGCCCTTTCTTGAAGGAGATCAGGCAAACATGTTCAGCTCATAATGGGCCTGCAAGGCAGCTTATATCAGCCAGCATCACAGCTGATGTCAGGCAAAGTTGAATTTCATATTTCTGATCTTTTAGCCCAGCACTAGTCTAGGCACCATAGGCAGAAGGGAAAATGCAGCCCTGAGCTAGTTCAAAAACTAGCAGTGCTGTCATGTTTACAATTTGGTAGTTAACTACCTGTACAATTCAATTCCTTCTTATTTTCAACCAGAATATTTCTAAGGGAGTAGCATAAGATTCAAAAACCCATGCATAACACACACTATCTCAATAAAGATTTTTATTATCACCAGAAAACAAGAAGTTTATTATGGCAACAGAGAAAGGGAACTGTAGATTAATGAAAACTTGCATTATAGTTCCTAAGGGGCCACAAGACATCTTGGTGTTTTCATATGTAGCAAAAATTGCAAAATATAAATAAACTACTTTGAAGATACTTGCCCTATTTAGATTGTAGCACTGAAACTTAACCTCTTCTTTGTCTGTTCTCTGCCCACTCCTCTCACAATCTTCTCTTGGCTGTTTCTTCTACAATCCTCACAGCTCTTTTGGATGGTAAATTTCTGGCAATAACAACACTGGGAGAAAGCATATCTTTACCATATGATTACCGGATTGGAATCTTAGTGGACTTGAATTGCTGCATGGATTATGGGAAATCCCAATTTTAGATAATCCCAGAAAAAGAAAAAAAACCCTATTAATAGGCAGATAACCACCTCAATTATTATAAGAATTATTATAAGAATCAGCTACTCTCAGCTCCAGCCACATGGCTAATGATATGATTGTCAAAACTGTAGTTCAAATCATCTGAAGAGTGCCATGTTGCTTATTGTCAATTATTGTCCTCATTTGAACTGGCCTTCCCTTTTAAAAGCTCAGATGATATTAATTTCCTCTAGCATCATTTTCTTAATATATACTGGAATGACAACTTCCAGAATTCCTGTATTGTATAGGATAATGTAAAGGATTATATGAGATAATGCCGACACAAACTAAAATAGGCCAAGCTGCATGCTGTATAAATCAGTCATGAAAGCAATTTTGTGGACAAAGAGTAGGCAGGGATTTAGATTAGGAACAAGTGTGGCATTCCCCCTATAGGGCTGGGAAATGTATTTCTGAGTGATGAAAGTATCTGCAGTCTTTTGGGTTAGATGATTCTGCCACTCCCAACTCTACAGACCTACTGTGCCTCACTTGCCCATGGTGCTCTCAACAGGCCGGAAACGCAATTCCAATCAGTGTTTTTTTACCTTTTTACTTTTGGGTGCCCTCCGTGAAACTTGCTAGCCTACTTTCCATCATTGGAAATGCCCTTGGTGCTGCTTGCTCAACGAATTTCACAATCTTAATGACAGAGACGGTTGCCTCTGTCCATGGTGCTGAAACATCCAGGGCTAGTTTCAGCTCTGCAGTCTAAAGCCTTCTAGATGTGGCTGAAGAGATCACGTTGATATGAAATAACTGCATAATTTATCTATTTTAAAGCTACACCCCCCTCCTCAAGGTGAGGTTCTGGAGACAGAGACGGAGATCACCTTTCCTGTCCCAATTAGCAGCTCTTGCATAGTGTCCTTCCATCACATCTGTCTTTTTCATATTTCAGAAAAGACTAAAAGGCACTTAGTATCATTCCCATTGATTGAATGTTCCCAATTGATATGGGAATATGGTATTCCTTATCTTCAGCTAATCCACAGCCCGTCTTGTGGGAGAACAGGGGCAATAGCCCAAGAACCTGCCATCTGTTGAATATTTTTTAACAGGCAAGGAGAGCTTTGAATTGGGAAGTCCTGACATCCAGGACATCTTTAAACCTTGATAAGAAAACATGAAAAATAAAGGGGGAAATTTAAGGACTCTTGTCAAAAATGTCTGCATGACTGTTTTGTACAAAAGCAGTTTTATGAGTACCTTAGGCCTATACTGTTGGAGCTCTTTCTATGTGGGAAATTATTATCTTGAGTCTGTTTCCTCAGCATAGTTATCCCATATGATTTTTCCCTGTACAGTATCTTCACTTTCACTGGTAGATCAGCCCTCTAATCATTATTCAGTTATCATATTCTTAACCAAAGCGATCAAGGCAATATTACCTTTTTGTCACATTTTTTCTCCCACAGTTTTCATCCTGATAATAATCCTGTTATTTACTCAAAGTTGGCCCCATTCACAAAGAATAACTATGTCTGAATAATTTAGTAGATAGCATTGGGGCTGAATGGAGTTCCAGGTGCTCAGATTTTAAAAGCCCACAGTTCCAAGCATCCTGTGCTGAGGTATCTTTCTATTCATCTCTGATCCTGTTATTATGGTGTACTATAATGTTGTGGGGATTTTGTGACCCCCAGGAGCACAGCATAATGGTATAATGGTATTATACTACTGTGCTGTGCCCATGGGGCCCACAACTCCCCCCCCTCAAACCAACCAACCAAAAAGGACTGGTGGATGCATGCAGACCACAGTTTCCTTTCCAAGCTCTGTAAGTAAAAGAGTATGTCAGTTCAGGGACTAAGAAAACATCTCCTAGATATTGAAAAGAAGCTAATTTCTTCTATGGAAATAAAAAATAATAGCACAAATTTTAATTCATCAGAAATATAGTAAGAAACCACAACTGGACAATATTTTAATTAAGATCAGCTACAATGACATAAACTGAAAAGTTTGTACACTTCTTCTGTGTCATATTAGTCATTCGTAAAAGATGTGTGGCTTATTGAATTAATCTCCTCCAAAAGCTAACTGATTTTTGACTCCTAAACTTATAATTTCAGCTGTCAGTAATTGGGCAGATATCTAGTTTAGAAAGAGGGAAAATGGTCCAAAATTCCACATGCTTTAGAAAGTTTTTTTTTTAAATAATGATTTTGACTGGTAGACCCTGAAATTATTGATAACAATTCATTGGCTAATGGATCCTGGTTAATTGCCAGTCAAGCATCCCCAGCAGATCTCTCTATTGCAAATATCATTTTTTTAATGACAAGGTATTCAGAAGGCAGTGGGCTGAGGTTTAGCTTCCTTGTAAAGTCTATTTTCTTTCTATGCATCACTTTTTCTCAATAATTTATGTCTTAAAGATAGGTAAAATGAATTAATGCTTGTTTATTGTTCTTTTTATTTTTGGCAAAGGACAGTTCAGATAGATCTAATATAGTCCAATGGATGAAGTGCTTTGATTTTTTTTATTTGAGATTTTTATAGATTAAAAAAATTTCATGGCTGTTTGTCTCCATGGAATTAAATTCCCCAGCCCACTGTTACACTCACATATCCTCTTCCAGTTCCAGTTCCTATTAATAAAATAAAAATAAGTTGACTTATTTTTTCTGGGGAAGAAGTATGGTAATAAAGCATTCTGCTTTTTGCCATTAAAGCCATACAAATTCCTAGAATAGTTCACACCAATAAGAGCAGCATTTGATTGAAGGTTGATGGGATGACTATCCCACTATGTTAATTATAATAAAATCTCACTGTTGTAATAGTGTAGGTGACTCGGGAATTACTGATATGAAGTTTTATCATCTCGTGGTATATTTCTTTTTCTACATATCCTTGTTTTTTTCTTCTTTTTTGCCATTTTTCTGGCAAGAGAGCCACATGCCAGACAGTTGCATTAACTCTGAGGATTTGAACTGCCCCCCGCCCTTCGGAGGCTTCCCGGATTTGAAGACCTTTCACCGGGAGCTGAAGACCCTACTCTTCCGACAAGCCTTTCCTGACTGAGGGGCTTTTAAAGTTTTTAATTAAGCTAAAC
>JANHFL010001941.1:128823-149266 GCA_032468155.1 Oxyrhabdium leporinum | reverse complement strand
TCCCTTCTGTGAGAAGTTTTATATCCAAATATATTTTATTAATTATACTTTTTCCATCTTCCCTTAAAATATGAATAGAATCCACAGTGATATGGTAATCAGTGTGTCCAAGTTAATCAAATTAGCAAACTTCCTCAAACCCCCGAAATAAGTTACCCAGACCTAATGCACATATCAAAGGATAAGGTCTACAAACACAAACAAAGTTAATTAAATTAGGTCTCCCAGAGGAATTGCATGATCACAAGAATAAACATACCTACACACACACACACACACACACACACACACACCTCTCAAGTGTCACCCTAGAATCAGTACGTAGACACTTCAAGCTCCCCTTATAAAAATCTGCTGCTGTATCCCATTTCTCTGCAACCTGCCCCTAAAAGCAAACTGTTTTACTTTTAGGAGTAAATATTTCTTCTTTCCTCATAGCTGTCTGGAACTTTTTAAAAATTTATTCTTGTGCAATCCCAGCTTGCATTGGAACCCCAAATTATTCTTCTGATGCTTTCTTCCTTCTCATTTTTGCACAGTTTTAAAATATAATTAGTCACAGTTTCCAACTTATTTACTTCTTTCTGAGATGTACTTCCCTTTTCTTCTCAAAGCTCCCCATTTCTATCCCCCCAGTCACAAGAAGCTTGTGGGCTAGACTGGGATCAGAGACCATGATTTGCTAAAGAACCAGTGAACTTCCTTGGCTGAAGACAGACCAGGATCTGAATCTCCCTGGTCTTAGCTTAACCACTGGTTTTCATAATCATTTGTGCCAGCAGACCTAGATAATCTTTGAGGCCCAGCAAACTTGACAGGCCATTTGTTATTAAGGTAATAAATAAACAAGAAACATGCCAGAACCAAACTGGTTTGTCTGCCTTTGTGAGATAAATGTTGCTGTTAAGCAGACAAATATTTATGAACTTGGAGGGCAGTGCTGTCAACCTCGCTAAAAATCTTACATTTGTTATTAAATCAAAATACATAAATAATCTATTTTTGGCTACTGTATTCAAACAACGCAGATATGAGATATACAATAAGATTTTATCTTTAAACATCATAGAAACAGGGTGGGGCATAATTGAAATGCTACGAACCTGCAATCTTGGATCCCTAATAAAATGCACCATAAATGTTGCCAAATAGATCTGAACACTGAGTGCGTTTAAGCAGAATAAGAAACATGGTGCTTATGCCGACCATTAAAAAAGAAAAAGAAAGATGATACCATGAATCAGTATTTTAGGTATAATATTTTTGATTCATTACAGCCACTTGGAAGGAATTAATGCACTTGGAATGAGTTCTTTCAACATCACTCTGCAGACTGGTCCAATATTTTTGTTTTTAGATCTTTTTAATTGTATTAAAATGTCCTGTTAACATTTGGCCTAAATAAACCCTTTAACAAACTAGTATTACCAATAATTTACTCTCCCGCAACATTCTGCCACATTTAATATTGAAATAAGATTGGAGAAAGAAACTATGGAAAGAAATCTTGTTTGCCTATCATGGAGGCCAAGAGATATTGTGACTGTAGGACTGCCATGTCTGAGCTACAAAAGTGACATCAATGATAGCAAAGAAATACAGAAAGCTCTGCTGTCCTTTAGTTATCAAGGGGATATTTGGCTTTCAATGGGGTAGCATTCTCCCTTCAGGTTTGGTACATAATCTGGGAATCCTCCTGGATTCTTAGCTCCTGTTCGACTAGCAGATGCCGTCTGTGGCCAGGAAGATCTTTGCACAATTCCCTCTGGTACTCCAGTTGCCCCCTTTCCTAGAACATGGTGTTCTTCAGATAGTCAGTCACGTCCTAGTCACCTGGTGGCTTGACTACTGCAACATGAAGTACATGGAGCTGCCTTGAAGACTACCTGGAACCTCAATTATTCCATAATGCAGTGGCGTGTGTAATAAAGGGTATGCCTCAGTATATCCATGAAATATGTCTGCTTTGCAAGCTTCACTGGTAGGCAGTTTACTTCTGAGTGGTATTCAAGGTGCTGGTTGTTACTATAACAACCTACATGGCATAGGGCCTGGTTACTTGAAGAATCACATGGCTCCCCTAGCATCTGCAGATTTGATTTGAACCTCCAGGGTTAGCATGCGCAGGATACTTTCAATTAAGCAATGTGATCTATCAGGACTCTGGAAGTGTGTCTTCTGTATAGAAGTGCTTGCTCTCTGGAATAAGGTTGTTGCAGATGCCCTCTACTTGGTTGCTATTTAGAAGAGTTGTGAAGGTCTGGCTGCAGGGAGAGTGAGATCCTCTCACTTCATTGCATTTGTTATTATTGTTATTGTTGTTGCTGCTGTTGTTTCTTTGATTGTTGTGAATCACTCAGAGTCACTGAGAATTGGGCAGCATGACGATAAATTATTATTCTTTTGCAACTCAGATAAATAACAAGTAACGTTTCCCACAATCACTCTGTGAGGGAGATGGGTGGTTTCTAAACATCATATATAAATTAATATGATAAAGGAAAGAAAGAAAATTAATAAAGTGGCTTTCAATGTGTGTGTGTGTGTGTGTGTGTGTGTGTGTGTGTGTTTTGTACCTTCCAGTCGTCTTTGACTCCAGGCAACTGACTAGATTGCAGTTTTCTTAGTAAGGTTTTCAGAAGTAGTTTGCCATTTGCCTCCTTCCTAGGGCTGAGGGAGACTGTCTGGCCCAAGGTCACCCAGCTGGCTTCATGCCTAAGGAAGGATTAGAATTTACACACTCTCCCACTTTCTAGCCTGGTGCCTTAACCACTACACTGGCTTACTTTCAAAACTCTATTTATACAATATGCCAGGCCGAAAAGTAGCAGAGTAGTTTTAGTTCAGTGTGTTGGGAAAAAAGCAATCCATATGATTAGTTTATGGTGTGATGTATTATGCAGACTCAGGCAATTGCATTAATTCAGTTTAGTATGGTTCAATTATTTGTAAATTAGCATTTTGTAGGAATAAAAGCTTCAGGCAAGTCTCTGGGGTTAGAAGTTTGGTTGGCAATCTACCCTCATGTTACCCTGTTTGCTTTTACCAACTTGCAAAATATAGACCCCCTGGAACAATGTATTTCTGAAAAGCCAAAGTCTTACGAAGAATGGTAGCTTATTATACATACAGTATTTGTATTCAGTCTTGGAGGTGGGACCAGTGGCCTAACTCCAAATCTTGTTGCAGAGTCCATACTAGTGCTAGACTGGGCTGGAAGATTACTTATTTGTACATGTTATTTATAGAGAACTATGAATTTCATTTTGGAGAAACAACTAGAAATGATTACAGAAACAACAATAAGCCTGGGAAACAGGGAAAACAGCTTGGACTGACTCGGACTTTAATTTACTAGGCTTTAAGAGGGAGGGAAGAGAAAACATAAGTTTTCAAGATTGATGTCAACTCTTCAAGGTTGACAGGGTCAGGAAACAGACTTCACGAGTTGGACTGGAACCCTTTTATAGATATAGGACAGGGGTGTCAAACTCGTGTTGTCAAGGCGTCATCACGTGATTTATCGTGACTTTTTTTCCCCCTTTGCTAAACCGGGTGTGGGCGTGGGCGTGGCCAACATGTGATGCATTTGGCCCACGGGCCGCAAGTTTGACACCCCTGATATAGGCTATGTAATACTGACTATTCAAAATCTACTTTCTCTTCCTTCCCTTTTATACCTCTGTAAATTAGGCAGGGCCAATCTGAGTCTCTTTCTGATGCTTTCTCTGTTTCTGGCTTAACACATGCTTTTGTTTCTGTAACCGCCTCTGCATAGTTTCTCCAAAGACATCTTTGTGCAGGTCTACAATTCCCAATCCAAGTTAGGAACTTCCCCATGCAATGCCATGAACTCTTTTATCCTATCATTAATCGTGGAGGCTCCAAAACCATTGCTGTAAAATTTATGATGGTTCATTTAAGTCTTAAATCTTTTCCAATTTTAAAGATGAGATACGGTGCTTACAGGAATAAAATATGGTGTTGACTTCTTCAAGGGGTCATAACACCTGTACCTTTTCTATGACTGTCCTCCAGATGTGTTTCAAGCCAGGTTATGTGAATGAAAAATGGCTAAAAGTGTCATAAATATTTTTTTTTTAAAAAGACGAAGAGCATTCAAGGTTTCATGGAAAGAAAGTCTAGGACAGGCCAGCATGAGCTCTTCCTTCCCTTTACTTTCCCTCCTGGGACTTTTAAATCATCTTGCGGTGCACTGGACCAGCCCTGGTTTCCAATTACAAAAGCAAAATGCTATTAACACCTAAGGACAGGTGTATGTGGGAGGACAGTTGGTAATGTGAGGGAGATTGGAGAGATGTCAGCTTAACAGGTGATTTATGGTGAAGAAGGAGTGGTTGTGGCCTTGTCAGCCTTATGAATTTGAAAATACAAAAATGGAATTGTTACAATATTCAAGACGTTCCTATTATGACCCTTTCATGGGTACATTTGAGTCTTTTTCATTTGACTGTTATAGAATCCTGGACTATTATTCGAGTTCTCCAAGAGAATAGTGTTAGATTTCTATAGCACAGTTGGTTTCAAATTGCTACCAGACACATAAATGCCATGAGTTTCATTTCGGAGGTGTTACTATATATAACATTTGTTATCATCTTATGTCCCATGACAATGTTCCAGAATTGAATTTGATCTTGCCAGACCTCCCTTGGCTCACTTTGCACAAGTTTAGATGCCCCAAAACTTTTTTTTATGTATTAGAACAGATTTGTTTTCATGTTTTCAAGTTTGCCTAATTTAATTGGTTTCTGCCTATTGAGTCAAGAAACAGATCTCCCTTCTTTACTGAAGTAAAATTAGGTTTCAATGCTGATTCGTGTTTGTTTGGCTCTGTTCTGTAAACTCTCTGTCTAAATGAGTTTGTTCTTCTGAAAGCAAATATCACTCACATATTTTGAAAGTGCAGAAAAAAAATAAAATCTGCTTTCTTGCTTCTCCTTATTATGCTCTGTTAATTTATGTACACATTAGCATATATTTGCATAATTTATTCATTTAAAGCTTTATGTATTTATTTGTGTAACAGCTCAGCAAGCTTTATCACAAAAAGTTTCAATACCATTCATGAATTATAGCCTTGGATTTTAGCCATGACAGAAATTGTTGCTGAAGCTTTATCATTCTGCTAAGACTGTTTCCAAGTTCAGCTCTGTAGTAGTGAAATTTGCTTAGCAACATGGTTTCTGTGGTGGAACAATAATGCAACAGACCTTTAATATATAAATATGATAAACAAGCAAAAAACCCAAACCTTCTTCTATAATAGCAGAGAGATTACTGTTAGCCTACGAGAACGCATCTATGTTTTTTTAACCTAGTTTTTGAAAATAACTAGCATCTAAAATAATAAAAATAGCATCTAATTTTTTTGTACCTAAACTCAACATTAGAGAGATATGTAAATCTTTAGTCCAGCTTAGACTGCATTATGAGTATAAAGAAGCAAGCATGGTTTTGAGATAATTGAACAATCAGGATGAACATAAAGAAATGAACGTGTAAAAAACCTCTGATTATATAACTGTATTGTAGCAACACTAAAAATAACAATAGAAATGTTATTATAAAGTACCACCAGTATCACCAGTTACTACTACAGACTTTTGATTTTTTTCTAGTGTGGAAGAACTATGTTAACAGAATTCTAGGATGAAAGATTCTTATGTTTAATTATTTAAATACTTTTTTTAAACATCTGACACTGCTGTTGACAGTATGATTTGTCTTTTATATATAAACCAATATTACTTCATTAATAGACAAGAAAAAAAGTCCATTTTGTGGCATATTCTTCTAGGGAACCAATTCCAGTGTTTGTGGGGTATATAAAGGTTGCCCATCTCAGCACTTTCTCTGTATCCCATAAGATTACTGTATATTGTTTAGCATATGATAGTACAATGCTCTGTAGTCTGAATTATTTTGACACTTAATTATTAGCTAAAAGAATCAAAAGAGGTGCTTATTTGAAATTTTAGAAAACTGCTGTTACTGCCAGCCTTGAATGTGTGATTCTGAGGCAGGTAGAAAACAACAGCCATCTCAGGTCAAATTAATATTCATCTTCTATGCAATTTTGATACAACAACCAGCTCTGTCTCAGAACCAAATTCACAAATTTTAGATGGTGTTTCATATTTTGAAAGATAAACATTAGAGAGCAATTGTTTGTGTTAATCTTATGTTTTATATTGACAAAGTAATTCCTCTCTCTCTAAAAGAAAGTCTGTAATCAAGAATTATCTAGTTTCCTGAATTCCATAATTCTGAATTTTATATTGTTAAAATGCAAACTTAAAGTTTTTGCTTGGACTATAAAATAAGGCACAACACTGCCAAATAAATTCAGGCTATCATCTTATACTTTACAAAGGGAAGGAATTCTTATCTACTTTTCTAACTTCTGATGTGCTTTTTTTTACATACATCTAACTGTTCTATACAAATACCTCTATTCCCCAAATACCCCTGAACAAATGATCTTAGTCCATCTTGGAATCCTTTTCAAAAAACTGAAAAACATCCCCAAAGTTCTGTGAGGTTAAGGTGAGAATTGAAATATCTGTATCACTTCATGGCACTTCAAGGATTAATTGATAATTGCTGTTCAGAGCAGAAAATCAATAATTTTCAATTGACATTAAATGAAAAAAACTATACTTAACAACATTGTTGTTATATTAGTAGAGAAATATAAAACTGGAACAAAAAAAATAATAATCAGTAGAGCAAAAATAATCCCTTAACCCTAATGGAATTTAAAGCTATTTCCAATAAATAAATGTATCATAACTGGACTCAAAGGTATATCTTATAATTGCTTTTCTTCATTTTATGGTCCAACCAAGATCTTCAACTTTGATTTTAACAACAAAAAAATATTGCTTAATTCCTAGGGCTGAGAGAGAATAACTGGCTCAAAGTCACCCAATTGGCTTTGTGTCCAAGATGGGACTAGAACTCACAATCTCCTAGTTTCTAGACTGATGCCTTAACTACTACATCAAACTAGCTCTCAAGTGAAAACTATTTGAATTATGCTGCCACACATGGAAACAGATCAAATTCTCTTCATCAATAGGTAACAATTTGTGTCCTGATTTTCCATGCCACAACATTTGTAGTCGTAGCTTGACAGTCCCATCTCCATATTCATTTATCTAATGGACTTTTGTCCCACACCTGTTCACATTAACTTTTAACATTTATGCATTTATTTGGATTATATTCTTTCTATTTAGGCAAATATGGTAGAAGGTACATTGTGATTATTATAATTCAAGAAGAAAACTGCATAGCAACTCAGGTGGAAGATTAAAACAAACAAAACAAAACCCCAGAAAACAAAAGCCAGGCCAAATGTTTCTTTATATCAACATCGTGCTGATTTTTTACACATTGAAGAATGTTAAGGTGGGAGTCGCATTGTTAGGAATATGGGCAGGATCCTGCTCAGCCTCTTTCAGTTTGCAAGTACCATAGGTGTGTAGAATGTGTGAATGGGGTTATGAAGGGATTTGGGTTAGCTTACTTGCATCTGCAATGGAGAAACAGAAAAGGAGAAGTCTGGGTATGGAGTTTGCTCAGACAAGAAGCCTAATAATGAGTGTAATGGAGAAAAAGTCTTTAAAAATCCTCACCGGAGTATATGACACAACTCCATTTGTGCACTGATAACATTCTCTTCCTTTCCCTCCACCCCCCCCCCCTAATCTTGACCATCTTCTTTTGACTTTCCTGTAATTACTAGATTATGGCTACCTTAACAGTGAAAAAAAAAGAAAGCATTAATTTGCACTCCAGAGAAGTCAGTTTTAAACTGCTCATTCCACAGTTCCCTTCACACATGCCCCCTCTTCACATGCTCTTGATGTTCTGCAAATAAACAAATGCAAAACCACCAGTTGTGAATTGGATAGCTTCAAGTTTTGTAGGCATGGAAACATGGGGGAGTGGGAGGGAGGGAGGGAGGTGGGAGGAGGGAAAGCAGTGCTAATGAGGTTCTGCATACTTCATTGAACCCAACAGAAAATATTTATGACTGATCATGCAAGTCTGAATTATATAATCAGCAAAGGAGGAAAAACAAAACCTTACAGTTTGGTTTACACTGTTTATATATTGCTAAACACAAAAGGCCAAACAATCCAAGCAGTATCTGAAATGCTGGGAAATAACATGAGATGCTAAAAGATGGAGGGGAAAATAATACATGAAAGCCAACATTCTTCTCTGTGCAGGGAATCTAGTTTTCATACCCAATGAGAAATGTGTGCTTCTTCACCCATTGGCTACTGTCAGTGGACATTGGTATCTATAGCCTTTGGAGAACAGAGGGGTGCCCGCTGACTTGTGCTGCAGGGAGTAGTTACCTTTCCCTTTAAATCTGATAGTTGCCAATTTGTAACTTATACCAACAAAATAATCTCTGGTCACATGCATGGCTTAATTTGAAATTTTGCTTATACCAAATTTCAGTGTTAAATCACATATCAGGTGGGAATGGATTGGTTTGTTGTAGGTTCTACCCTTTGAGTTCAAACAGCCTTCATCTCTGATAGAATCTAGGGTAACATTTCAAGAAGGCACTCTTCAAATGTTCTGGAGATCAGGAATATCACATGCTAACAGTTTAATTATGTGGATACCTGCAATGGTAGCAGAAGAACTGTAGGAGTCAAGTACAAAGTGCCGTTATGCTATTTCTTTTCTTCATTTTTGTCTCAACTATCCATTGCAGAATTTATTCTTCTCTGTTCCTTTTCTTATCACTGGGTACAAAGTACTAAACTAGGGAGATAGGGGTTAAAAAAAATATCAGATAGCTGCCACACCTCTATGATTGAAGCATGAAATGTATGTTGAAGAGGGATTCAATCCTGTGGCTGTAGTCACCTCCACCTGTTTTTAATATTCCTATGGTAACCCCTAGCTAATAATGTTTTCTTTTGAGTTCATCAACTTCTGAGTTTTTTGAAAGTGGATTTCTTTTCTAGCTACATTACCTGTAGTTATATGTAGCTCAACTTCTTTCTTTTTTCTAAATTGGATTGGATTTATGCCCCCAATTGAACATCTAATAAAAAAAAACGTTAAAGCCCTTGCAGTCATGCAGTCATTTATTAAAGCTGTTGAAAACGGTGTTTGCCAAGATAGCCCTTTAAAATGACTTCTTTCCTCGCTTCTCCCTGCCTCCCCCGTACCTTTTCTATTCAGAGTTAAATCACAGAGGTACGGAGTCATCCCAGGGACAGAAGGGAGAGTGAAATGTAAAGTAAATGTAGGAAATGTAAGTAAGTAAAGGAATTGTAAAGAAGATCAGAACATTTTCACTGTTGGCCGAAGTTGTCATTCTAGAAACTGCTAAATCTTTGCACTGCTTCAGCATTTAGGATTAGAAGCCTACAGCTTTTCTGCTTCCTCGCTCTTACTTTCTTTTTAAAAAGTATGGCAAAGCTTCAGTCCAGCTGAATAATTCAATATGGCATAGATCCCAAGGCTCAAACCACATGACTTACATGGAAAAAATGGAACACATTAGTTCACATTGCCTGTTTTTGACAGAGCCTCTGAATGCTAACAATGTAGCTATTCCTACTGTAGGCATCGCTATCAATGTCTGCTGCCTTCTCATGACTCTTTTGAAATAAGTCATAAATTTATTTCCTAACTCATCTGAGTTTTCTGGCAGGAGCATGTCTCTGGCAACCCAGTATAGTTTTCAGAAACTAGTTTAATACGCTGTTCTGCTGAGACTGTGATATTAATCAACATTTCCATTTGGACCCAAAGCAACTCATTCCCAGCTCTGCATATCAAGCAGCAGGTCAACAGAGTTTGATTTATATCTGCCTCTGCTCACTCAAACTCTGACCTCACTTTTTAAGAATTGCAGCACTTTTGGTTCAAAGCTATTGAACTACCTTAAAGAAGCTGACCTAAATTCAAGAAAAAAGCTCTCTCAATTTTTCCCAAGCAGTTCATTTTCAACAAGTTTGCTGCCAGGTCTTCAACCAGCAAGAAGGACCCTTGTCAGACCTGCCACCTCATGCCTGCTCTCTGCAATCGCTTCAGTACTGGTCTGCCATGAACCCTGGGGGGAGGGGGAGCACTTGGGGAGAAAGTGAAAGTTAAGAAAGCGAAGGTACCTGCCCCAGGCAGCATTTCAAGCTTGCTTCCTGATGAGAAGAATGCAGCTGCAAGCCAGCTTACAATCAGAGTGGCAGTTTCCAAAATATCTTCTTTGAAATTGATTGGACGGGGATGGGACGGGACGGGATGGGACGGGGGAAACGGGGGGGGGACACACCAGCAATGGGAAGTGCTTAAGCAGAGAAAAGTTTTCACTTGCAGCTTTGGAGTGTGAATTTCACTTCTGGCTTTGCACTATTGTATTTCACTTGGCTTCTAGAAAACCATGCTTTTCTCCATCCGATGGTGTTAAGGATTGTTCTTCCTTACTTCTAGAGGGTCAAGCTGAGGCAGGTCTGAGAGTCCTGTTTTCCTCTTCCCCTTCTTTGCAAATTCAGTAAGAAAAATACCAAACTCCTGTGTATGAATGTAGAAAAACAACTACGCCACTACCATTAGACAACATCCGGATTATGCAGGTGCAGGAAAAAACCACCTTAGTTTGCTGAACACAATGGGTGTCTTGCAGAGGGGACTTACTGAAAAAATAGCAGTCCTTTTGTCTCTTTCACTCATGTGTATGCAAAATACAGTTTTCTTTAAGATGTTGTACATTTGTTGTACAGTTTTCTTTAAGATGTTGTACATTTGAGAGGCAGAGTATATATTTAAACAAATCAAGCCTCCCCATCACTACCCCCAAGACATAACCTGGGACACACATAGCAGTTTTCTCACTTACCCCTCTTCACTGCTTGATTCTCGTTTTTGAGTTTGAATCTTTTCTGAGCCAATCTGCTTCTCTTCCTGCGTCTTCGTGCCTGCCATGCTGTCCTAGCCTGTTCACTGGGCGATTTCCTTGCTGGTGAAGACCTGCTACCCTCTTTTGCTCTCATAATATGTGGGCTGATTTTGCCAATTGATATTCCTGATTCCTTTGCCCATTTACTAGCTACTGTTCTTCCTTTATTAGCTGCAGGGAATGAAGTCCCAGCTAAGTGAAATGCTGTAAAGAGAAAGGCCTGATTCTTTTGCTATCTCACAAGTATTCCTTTCCTGACTCTGGCTTTAAAGCCTTTTCTCTAAGGCCACCCTTTCTTTTTTCTAACCATATCAATTTTCTTCTGTTCCATTCTTTTATCTCCTGGGTGTATTTCCTATACATGGCTTACTTTTATAGCTTTCCTAACTTCTGTTTGGTTTCTACCTCTTTATTCCTTGGGATAAACTTTCTCCATTGTCTGACATCCCTAAATCTAATTTCTTTCATTGGCTTCAAGCTGTCTAATGGCAACCGCTTTATCTTTCCTTGACTCTGTATTTTTTTTTCTGTTGAGAGGTTCTCTCTTGCTGTAACCTGCTGCAACCAGGTTTAACTCCATCATATCCCTCTGCAGTGCATCAAACTATATTTTTCAATCTACAACTACATTCTAGGTTACCCCCCTTTTTTTCTTTTTACTCCTGGCAACTGTCTGGACAAGGTCGTGAAGTTTCCTTGGCAAGTTTTCAGAAGTGGTTTGCCATTGCCTGCTTCCTAGAGCTGAGAGAGAGTGACTGGCAAAAGCTCGCTTAGTGAAACTAGAATTCCTCATCTCCTGGTTTTCAAACTAGCGCTTTAACCACTACACCAAGCTGACTGGCTACATTTATCATTGGAGGGAAAATATTTAACACTGGGGAGAGAAAAGTAAAAATATTCTGCTAATTTTAAAAACTACTTGGATTTTTCAGCCAATTTTATAAAAGAAAATTTGCTTTAGAATTTCTGACAGAGAAAATAATTTTGAAGATTTTATGATTGTGATATGGTATTCTTAGACATATTTGCTTATGCAAAGCCAGGGTTTGTGTATGTGTGCATGTGTGTGCATATGCGTTTGCTTGTGTGTTTTATACTATTCAATAATCTCTTACTCTAGTTTGTGGTTTCCAATGATAAGTTAAACCCAAGGAAAGACATCATGAGGGAATTTCTCCCCCCAGGCCTTTTCAATAACAGAATTACTGTCAGTGCTAAGAGGAAGTCTTGCCTTTAAAAAACTGAGAATTTTTCTTTTCCCCTGGAGAAATTCAGAGAGAGACCATTCATAGATTTGGTGGAGAATTTTGAAACGGCATTTGCAGTCATCTCTTTATCCCTCATATGTTTTTTCCCATGTGCATAAGGATAGAATAGTCAAAGCAGTTACAATTTATTTTACAATTTTACAAGTAGTAAAAGACGAATCTAAAGAAAAAGCAAGAAAAATAAAAAAACAAGAAAAAAAATAAAATTATGAAATATAATAACCTTCTTTTCAACAGACACAGTAGTCCCTGACCTACAACATTCATTTAGTGACTGTTCAAAACTACAATGGCACTCAAAAAAGTCACCGGTGACTGTTTTTCATGCTTACGACCGTTGCCGCATCTCCATGGTCATGTGATCAAAATTTGGATGCTTGGCAACTGGCATGTATTTATGATCGTTGCAGTGTCCCAGGGTCATGATCATCTTTGGAGGTCCTCTGACGAGCAAAGTCAAGTTAAGTCGATTCATTTAACAACCGTGTTGCTAATTTAACAACTGCAGTGATTCAGTTAACAACTGTGGCAATGGAAATTTTGGGCTCCCTTCTGGTCATAAGTCGAGGACCACTCATAATGACAATCTTTCTTTGTGGCTCTCAGTACAAGGAGCGTTTTACAGATGAGAAATAAGTCAGCTAGATCTGATTCCTCAAGGCAATGTCTGAGATCTTTATGTAGGACGGCTGAGAGGGAAAGCGGCTGCTTCTAAAGGAAGGTAAGTGGACCAGTTAATGACAAGGTGTGTGAAGGAGGCTGTGTGGAGGGAAGGCCCAAGGTTTCCGAGCAGGATGTGAAGGGGAGAAAGTAGGCAGGGAGGAGCTGCAGGTTCCCTGAGGTTGGTCATAAGGATAGGAAGATTTCTAAGCACCTGAATTTGGTTCACATGACCATGGGGCACTGCAGTAGCCGTAACTTTGCCATTACAAGTTCAAACAGTTACTGACTGAACAGTTGTAAGTTGAGGACTACCTATAGACAAAAAGAGTTTATGATTTTGAACACTGTAAGTCTGAGTCTGAAAATTCATTTAATAAATGAAATGAAATGAATGATGAAATAGAATTCTGTAAAAATGATGATCATATAAAGGTGCTAAAATATATAAACGTTTATTAAAAATTGAAACAAAAAAGAACAAGCGAAAAATGTATGTTAAAATGGGCTGACATTTTTGGTTATAATGTACAAATGGACCACTGGGAAAATGTGTGGTTGAAAGGATTGAATTTTACACTATGTTATAATCTTAAAGAGAATTTTTGTAAAATGATGTACCCAGCGTTGGTATATGTCACCAGAGAAATTGTCTAGAATGTATAAAAGCACTTCAGATTTATGTTGGGAATGTGAATAACAAGAAGGGATATTTTAACATGTATTATGGTCATGTAAAAAAGCTAGAAAATTTTGGATTCAAATATGCATACTGATGAGTTTCTATTAGTTTTTATCTTCCTTTTTTAATACACACAAACACACACACACACTGAATATACATGGAAAAATTGATAATTATAATCTTATAATCCATTCTTCCACTTAGATTCTATACAAATCCCTTCGCCCCCCTTTCTTAACCTGCATCTTTATCAATCCTCAAGCCCATAAAACATATCATTTCTTTCTTCTTTTACCAAAAAGTCCATATAAAGTTTTCTATCTTTCAGGAAAAAAAATGTTCTTTTTTCTCTGACTATTGTTTTCTTTACCCTTTGACTGACATCTTGATATGCTACATTTTCAACATGGCAATTAATCCCTGTTCTAGATTAAGGAATTCCATTTATAATGTAAAAAAGTAGACTTCCACATTGTGGTGCCATCCACACAGTTTGTTGCTATCCATTTCAATTTCTAAGATTTTCACCCAGTGTAAGCCTGGCATCGAGTGATATGCATGGTTCTCTGGCCCTGAACTTTAAAACTTCTCTAAAGACAATCACAAAATTATACTGAGAAAGTAAACAATAAACAACTCAATTCCATGGATATGAATGACATCATATCATTCATTATCTACTTAAATCATGGGTGTCAAACTTGGGGCATCACTTTGCCATCACATGACGTTTCATGACGTTTTCCCTCTTCATGGAGCTGGGGTGGGCGTGGCCTGCGTGTGACACATCCGACCCGTGGGCCACCAATTTGACACCCCTGACATAAATGAAGGGTACTTTGTAGAAAATGGAACTTCTGAAGAGAAAAAAAACCCTATTATGTAACACCAACAATGGCACATCTAACAATACACCAAATAGGCAATTTAAAAAAAAATTTCTTTTGCTTTTACAGTATTTAATAAAACTGAAATTAAACAAGGAGGGGAAAAAAGAAAATATAACAATTGCAGCAAAAATTATCTCAGTGTAGAGTTTCTCTCATACATATATACCCTTTTTTGTAAGCAATTTGTTATAATAGTTTGACACAAGTCTGACATATTTCATAACACTATTGCTAGGTCTATTTTACAATATTTTCTAGATTTAGTTTGAAAAGCACCCATTGCCCGAAAGGCTAATAATGGAATAGCATCATTTCCAACAAATGGGTAGGACATCCTTACCCTTGGGCAAGGTTGCTGGAGCTACTGAAGAGGTAACTCAGGTGGTCTGGAGGTCTATAGCTCCCCCATTCTTAACAGGAAATCCTCCTGAGATTGTGTTTCTTTAGTGTGGGTTATTATGGCGGAAAATGAAGCAAATGGTACCGTTGAAAGTGAATGCATGGTTTATTGATATTTTGTTCATCATCTTTGAAGTCTGCATTGGTCATTTTGGCCCTTTCAGTCTTTTGATCTCCTTTCTCTCCTGGAGATAGACAAAAGTCTCTAGAGATCTTGTATATCAAAAACTCTGAAGCAGCACCCTAGCAATCATCATCTTTTCCTAGATATCTCTGAGCAGTTGCTGGTTTTCAGTATGCAGTCAATGACATACATTTGCAAATGCTCTGAAAATATTACATAACGCTCTTATACCCGCATTATAAAAGCCTGCTCTATAGGAACAGGCATCGCACGCTATGAGCACATTAGCTAAGCTGAGAGGCAGCATGATAACAGCGATAAGATGTATCAGTTTTTACACTATAGCCTTGTTTCTGTAGTCTCATTTTTGGTGATTCGGTCCCGAAGAACGTTTTTTAAAATATAAAATAGCTCATGGTTAATACTTTGTACCTATTAACTATCTTTCCACACAACAGTGTAAAATGCTTTATGATTTGGCTGAATTAATATGTAATACAAACAGCGACTAACATTACCTATCGGAAAACCCAAAGAATCTAAAACTGAAATGTGAGACCAAGATCTGAGAAGCTGCACTGATCATCTGAATCTATGTTTAGACACGTTTTAAAAACCTTCTAGGTTTGTCCTCCATTCTTCTCTGTAGAGGCATAATGCTTGAGTGGCTTTTGCAGACATTTTCCCCTAAGACGACCAAGAGGCCTTTGTAGATTAGAACAATGTACCAAAAAAAGAAACAAGGATTCTTTGTTTCCCTACATGATAAAACTCAGAAAGCAAGGAAACATGTAGAAGAAAGGCTGATGAACAGAGGAAGATGATAGCTTGAGATGAAGGTAATAGAAATACAGCAGCAGCAGCTGCCGCTGTTGCTTTAATCCTCTGATAATCTGCAAGGAAACCTGCTAAAAGAAAAAAAACATTTTTTGATTGCTCAGTTTTATTTTAGGATTAACGCTATATATACTGTATATTTTGAGAACTCTCGCACATTTTCTTCCAGAGTGGCAGTTGGAAAACATGCTTTTAAAGGAAGGAAAATTGATTCCTGCCACGACTGTGGTCCTCAAGGACATGTTGGACTATTCTGCACTCTTTTTTTTTCTTAGATATTGCAGACAGTGCCAACAGCTTGCAAATAACCATCTAGAGCCCTTCACACAATTAGAACATAAAAACCCAACCAAAAATATGAAAAGGATTTTGCTTTAAAGAGAAGGGAGGGAGTTAAAAGATAAAAAAGTTAAAAATCAAATAAAAAAGCAAGAGTTTGAGAAAGTGCTCATAAAGGAGAGTGTTTAGTTACTGTTTTCTTCCACATCACTACTGTAATTTTTAAGAATGCCTTATGTAGTGTGTGTGTGTGTGCAAGAGAGAGAGAGAAAGGGAGAACAAGAGAACTTGCTAGTGTTTTTTTGCTAATCACTACTGAAATTTCTAAGAATGCCTGTGTGTGTGTGTGAGTAAGAGAGAGAGAGAGAAAGGGAGAAAAAGAGAAGAAGAGAGCTTGCTAGCATTGTGTTTCTCATCACTACTGTGTGTATGTGTGTGTGAGAGAGAGAGAGAAAGGGAGAAAAAGAGAACAAGAGGGATTGCTAGCATTTTGTTTTTCATTACTACTGCAATTTCTAAGAATGCCTGTGTGTGTGAGAGGGAGACAGAGAGGGAGAGATAGTTGGGCAATATGAGATGTCAGGTGAGACATCTGCAACAGCTATGCTTATCTGAAATAATTTGAACAAAAACAGCAAAGATTTCAGAACTCGAAAATCAATAATTAAAATATTAATAAAATAATTCTGGTTATTACAGAGCCAAAGAACAGGTTTTTTTCATTGATTACACAAACCTTTATTCTGGATTTTCTATTAAACTTCTCAAGAATTCTGCATCCCACTTTCAGCACCATAGCACATTCAACGGTAGTCCTCAAAGTTAAATTTGAATTCAGTGAAACGGCACTGAAATTACTTAAACTCCTTGTCAGCAAATGAAGTGGTTAAAGAAATAGATGATAGATCAACCCATGCAAGACCTGAATGGACAGAGGAAAACCTGGCAATATGTCTTTCAGCTTACAGGAATGGGGGATGCTTGGGAGCCATTGAGAGGATTTGGTACATGCTAGAGTTGTGAGGTCCTTGATGTTCTCTCAGCTTGCTGGTCTTCTGGCAGACATTTCATTACCAAAGTAGGTAACATCATCAATGTTATGAGCACTGACATTTTTTCTAGTTTGATAGTGAAACACTGATTCTATTACCTTGTTTCGTAATGAAACATCTGCAAGAAAACCACCAAGTTCAAATACAAATGGTCTCTTCTTTTGGTACCTTCTAGCGTTGCCTGTGGTTGCACATATAGGTTTTCTATCATTTTGAAGCAGAAAGCAGAGGGAAGCTAAATTGCAACGCCTAACATAGTCTTGAAATAATAATAATAACAATAACAACAACAACAACAACAACAATAACAACAACAACAATAACAATAAACAGCCTTAAGCCATTCCTTCCAAAACCTCAGAAAAACTTATAAATCCTTTCCAGTAAAATGTAAAATGACCTCAGTCAAAGACCCCACTGACCTTTAGTAATGAGAATACATAGGGGGGGGGGGGTTGTAGTATTATGTACAATGGAATGCAGGAGATGAGTGAAGAATTAATTTTGAATTAAATAAGTTCTAAATAAGGCATTCCATAAAGAATCAGAAGGAAAGTAAAAGACAAAATTCTGCCAACACAAAGTGGGAACAGAGTCAATACAAATTGTACAATGTAATCCAATCTGAAAGAAAAACAACAACCTACCACCAAATGGGAGGATATATTTGGCTGACAGAAAGAGTGCACTCATGTAATTCTAGAACAAATAATACCGGAGGGCATTTTCTACCACTTTCACTAACAATGCAATAATTTAAGTGTATGATTGTCTATGGAGGTTCTCAGTCATCCAGGTCAGGATTTTCCCAAAGGTACTTTTTCAAGAGGCAACCGGACTTTCTGGTTTTCCTTTGAAGACATTTCACTTCTCATCTAAGAAGCTTCTTCAGCACCAAGAAGCTTCTTCAGATGAGAAACGTCTGAAGTGAAAACCAGTGAAACATCTTCAAAGGAAAACCAGAAAGCCCGGTTGCCTCTTGAAAAAGCACCTTTGGGGCAATTTAAGTATATGGTTTTTTTCTCCTGATTTTAACAACCAAGGCTTTTTGCAGGCAGCACTTGAATCAACTCCGAAAGCAGTTTAAAATTGATTTGAACATTTATAACCCATGGAGTTTGCAACTATAAAGGGACTCACACATTTATACCAGATAGGGCATCAGAAGTCTAAAGGAAGTTTTACATTATCCAGCTTGAGGAAGGGTTTCTCTAAATTGTGCTCGAACAACACAAACATTTTTAGAAGATCTGCTTTGGAGACTTTTTTAAATTAGGTAATAATACACAATCACTGGTAAAGTTTCTTGAAGTTAAAGGACTGGGAATAATAAGACTGAGTTTACATAACCCAGATAATGCAGCTAATTTATGATTCAGCATGTTGTACAAACCCAGGAAATTGGGTTAATAGAGTAAACCATGGTTCAGTTCACTGCAGATAAGCCTCTTGAACAAAGAAGTGCTAATGCGTATTATTATTTCATTGCATTTTCAAGAGAAAACTTGAAAGAATGAGTCTGCTTAGGGCTGGTAATCAAGCAATTCTCTGCAGGATTACAGATGTTCCTGGGGATGTGGGATCCATCAAATGATTCCTATATGTTGTTATGGAATGTGTGTTCTTGAAGATGCGACTTTATCTATCCTTACTGCAGCCCCTCCCCCCTCTGGAAAGGAAGTGAAAGTGCTAAGTACAGGAAAGGGAATGATAAAACATTAGTCTAAATTGCTTTCTCCTGGCCCTTCTTGGGATAAATAGCTTTTTTCTTCTTCTTTCTGTTCTTGGATCTTAAATGGTTTCCGTAGCTTGTGATACCCTGACTGCAGCCAAAGAAGCACACAGAGTAGCAAGCTACTAGGTAGCTTATTATTGTGGTCACACTCCAACACACAGCCTACTTGTTGGAACTTTCCAGAAATATTACACTGCAGTCTTTTTCCTTGCCGTTATGCTAATGGAATCAGGAAAATCAATTGTCCTTAAGGAACAGGGGAATGAGATGTGCTGTAAATGCCACAGATGAGTGATTGGTTGATTGCAGGGATGGTGATTCAAACGCGTTTCATCTCTACATTATCCTGATGAATTTTTATGGCCCTGCCTTCCCTCCCCCCCCTCCTTCTATGGCTGTGGAGGAAGGTTTATGGCTTGCAGCTTTTTAGTTGATTGAATGCAGCTGGCATTGTTGCAATGCAGAACAAATAGGTGTTTTTTCTATTCTTTATAGACTTAAAAAAAAATAGATGGAAAAAAAATACGCACCCACGTTTTCCCAAAGAAAACCCCTTCTCTCTCTTTTTAAAAATGCAGATATTTTGTGGACTTACATGCCCCCCCCTTTTGTGATTTGTAAAAAGCTGAGCAGAGTAAAAGGTTAACAAAACACAGCTTCAGTTCTAAAGGAATATGGCATAATTAAAAAAAAAAGATTACCAGAAATACAGCTCGGACATTAGAAATGAATTTTCTGTATAACAAGGTTTGTGTGCCTGCATGTGTGTGCACACGGACATATTCTCTGCAATCTGTACATTATTTTTGTTTTTATCTAAATGATGCTTTGGGGGAGGGAATTTATAATTGGGAAGAAGATTGAGGGAAGGGTTAATCACTGTTTCCATAACTGCTGCGTCTTCAATCAGATTAAATACCCTTCCCTATGCATATTTTTTTTTCAAAATAATTGAGATATCTGATTATAGACTCTATATTTCATGTGATCTAGCCCTTATATGTCTTTTTCAATTCGTTCAAATACACTATACAAGATAATAAAAAGAAAACATTCAACTCATATGTTAATAGTTCTCTTTACTGTGAATATTTAACATTTTATACACTAAACCTGGAATTACTGGACTGAATTAAATAGCCCAGATGATTAACTTTATGGGGCCTGAATTTGCTGACAACTTAAGAGTTCCCAAGGTTTCTTCTGTATGGGTCAAATGAAATTGCTGATAATTTATTCTGCTAATTTCTCTACACACGGTGGGTTTCACAAAGGGAAATATATAATCTAAGAGGCTGGAAAATCTCAGAAATATCTTTGATTATAAACTGGAGAGAATGAACCAGTGATAGCCTTTTCTTGATGGAGAGAAGGAGAAGGAGGTGGAGATGGAGAGGAAGGGCAGGGAGGAGGAAGAGGTGGAGGGAAAGGGAGGAGGAAGAGAGGGAAAGGGGGAGGGAGGAGGAAAAGGTGGAGTAGAAGGAGGGAGAGAAGAAGTGGGAGGGAGAGGGGGAGGGAGAGGGAGGAGGAAGAGGAGGTAGAGTGAGGGAGTATGAG
>JANHFL010001941.1:114068-127521 GCA_032468155.1 Oxyrhabdium leporinum | reverse complement strand
TATCTATCTATCTATCTATCTATCTATCTATCTATCTATCTATCTATCTATCTATCTATCTATCTATCTATCCCTATGCACTGTTCCATATATCTATTGTTAAACCGCTGGACTGAATACATTACATCCTCTTCATAATTACCTGTATTCAGAAAATATCCCATTTAGATTTAGAAAGATTTAAGGGCTAGTTACAGATCAGATTAATGAATAATCCTAATGGACACAGATGGTAGATGGATTATCTACAGCCCTGTTACGGTTTGCATCATCAGGATAAAGAGGAGTAAGCTGCAATATTTTCGGCACTTCCTCTGGTTTTTAAAAACAATCCCTTTCCTACCTCTCAGTCCTCCCATTTTTTCTCTACTGACATCAGCTTTCCATGAAGGATGGGAGGAAGTACTTGTGAGAAGGTCTCTGCCAACCAAGGTGAGTGATCCTCTCCATTCCACTCTCTGAAGAGAAGAACTGTGGGCACTTGTAACTTCTGGGTTGCCAACACAAAAAGTGTAGCATGGGAGATGTCTTTGGCCAATCATATTGTGGAGTTCGTTTATTTCACCGTAATACAGCCCCAGACATTTCAGTCAAAAGCCCCAAAGTGAAAGCATTTAATTCTTCCATCCACAGCTCTGCAGAGACTAGTTAGGGATGGATCCTGCCCGGTGTTTTTATTCTTTGCCATTTGTTAGATGGGCACAACTGAATTAAATTAAATGAAACCACTTATGTAAAACTCATGCAAAGCATTCATAAACACCAAGAAGTCTAGGATGAGCCACATAATTTTAGATGGCTTGCAGGCCAAATGTGCCTTTTAAGCAAAAACGAACACACAAGCAAAAGCTAAATAAGCCAATACATTCTGCACAGACAAAAATCAGCTTCAAAAAAAGGGGGGGGAGGGTACAGATATCAAGCACAGTTGATCTCATCTGCTGTTGAGGACAGTAGTCAAATTTATGACAAGAACAGATCAGCAAAATCCCCGTTGCCTATGCCTATTAACCCAAACAGAATTAGGAACTTGTCTGGATACATCACAAGTCTTAGATCTTCTGCTTGGCAAACTGAACTTTTCTTCTGTTATGATTTGTCACACAGCCAGCCAGATGTTCAGGCTGGTTTGACATTTTTGTCCACCTCATCATCATTATTATTATTTGTTAAATTTGTTTGCCGCCCAACTTGCCGCAGAGAGTTAGGGTGATGGAGCTTCTGCTAAAAGTCCTATGGAATCTGTAAGCAAGGCAGAATCTGTAAGCAAGGCAGAGGATTGCAAGTAGTCTTTGACTGGGGTCAGATTTTCTGTGGTTCAGCAAAGCAGTTGTTAAGTCTGATTTTATTCGCTTTTTTGCCACCGTTGTTAAGTGAAAGGTGTGCAGTAAAATGTCCATATCATTAAAAACACACACCACTTTTTGTGCTGAAATATAGGTTGTAGCCTTTTTATGCTGAATTGACTTTTCTGTGAATAATGTAGAGGTCATGCTTATAGGAAGAAAGGTAAGATTGAAAACCATAAAATACAAAAGCCATCCAATAGGGCATAATGAACAATTTTATCTTGAAGAGCCCATAATGAAAGTTAAATTATGATCATTGCTATGCTCTATACATGCACAATGCCATTTGTTTAATAATACTTTGCATCTTTATGTATGGTAAATACATGCTGTTTTAACAAAATCAAATGAATATGTACACATCTACAATATGTATGTCTTTCTTTTTTGGGGGAAATGAAAACTGATCAGTTCCAATTCCCTGCTAGATAATTAATGCAAATTCTGCTGACATGGTGTATTATATAAAATATGCACAGAAAGATGTATCATCCTGCTTTCCTCTGCTGGTATGATTTAATGTACCAGGATATGCAGAGGAATCTTTGAGACTGGATGACAAGAAGAAAAAACACGCGCATGCACGCACACACACACACACACACACATACAACCTCTAGCTGATCTTTTGCATTTAGATGTATTTTATAACCGACTACAAAGAAAATCAATGTCCATCTCATGAATCTTCTTTGTTCTTCCTTCTAGATGAGCTCTGTAAAAATAGCCAGATGGAAGTTTTGTAAAATCCCCTGTAATTCTTGACAAACATCATTGCTACATGTAAAGAATTTGAAGGCCTTGACAATCTACAAAAGGGTATCTTCTAAGGGCCTAATTGCTACCCGCCTTACCCTAGCTAGACAAAGCTTGCTAACAATGATGCAGTTATGAATATTATGTGACTGCTGTAAATTTTATACCATTTGCCTACATTAGGCCTTGATTAGACAAGTTCTTTCTAGAATATACCACTGTAGTTAGAAAGCCAACACTTCTAACTGCCTGGGGTGGGAAACAAAATGTTTTCTCTTCCCATTCTCTATGCAAAAACCGACAAGGGAAGAAGCTCAATTTTACTCCAACAATAACACAACAGCATGCATAGTGTCAGCAAACGAACATGATTGCTCTGCAGTCTTATCATTGCCTTGCTACTGACTACAAACGATTAAGAACCACTATTATTCAGCTAGTATGTTTCAATAGGAGTTAGAAGACATAACAGATGGGTGGAAAGGATTCATTAGCTTTCCCTTCTAACCAACAGACAAAGGACATGGGAAGTCTGAATACAATCTGGGATGGAACTGGGTCTGTGAAAGGGGTAGAATGGCAATTTTTCTCCATACAAGGAATTCTGTGAGGTTGAATTGAGGGGTAGCGTGGCAAATCAGGAAAGTGTTAGATCTTCAAAGCGGTTGTGGTTCCTAACAATATCCAAAGGGGAGGGGGAATTACATTGAGAACATGCTGGGAAGGGTCTAGGACAACTTACCACAGCCAACTGCGCATGGGACAACTCACCACAGAACGAGAGTTACACTTATATCGAAGAAATTGTAGAATAGAATCATTAAAGAAAGGATGCAAAAGGAAGGACAGAATGAAATGTGAATGACAAAAATTAAAATATTTTTAAAAATATGTTAATATTTAAATTGAATTGTCGAATTGTCCCACAAGAAGTTGTCCCATGGTGAGTTGGCCACAGTGAGCTGTCCCACAGTGAGTTGGCCATGGCAAGCTGGAAGTGCTGAGTTGGCTGCGGCAAGTTGGCTACGCCAAGCTGTCCTGTTCCGGGAAGCAGTGGGAAAGAATGGGGTCTTACTCCTAAAAAGAAAGAAGGAAAGTACAGATAATCCTCAACTTACAGCCATTTGTCTAGCGACTGTTCAAAATTATGTCACTGAAAATTAGACAGCAACACAGGCTTAGTACAAGTGACATCTCATAGATCAGCGAAATGGCTGGACCTTAGATTTTCTATCCTGTCTCCTCTTTTGTCCTCGCCCTGCTTTTCTTTTTGAATGGCCAGTTGCCACGTGAGTCTGTTTAATTGCTGCTCTGTGAACCAAATGAAGAAAGATCAATAAATAGTATGACATACAGAGCAGAGTTCATCTTGTAAATATGAAAGGTGTCACCCAACATCACGTGGCAATTCGGAAGCAGAAGAATTTTAGGTAGAAGAAAAAACTGATCCCCCCTTAAAAGAAGAAATATTGCCCAGGGGATCATGCTTCCCTAAAGAAAAGGTTTTCAGAAACTGTTTTTCTTTTAGTTGACCAACGAAGTTAAGGAGACATAACCTACTCAAAAGTGGCTGCCACATATGAATCAAAAGAAAAGGTTTATAAACACAGAAACAGACAAAATGGTAGGGGAGCCACCAGAGGGCGCAAAAGAGTAAATTATAGTCAGCAAGCAAAGGTCCTAGAATAAAAATTATCATTTGTCATAAAGCAATTCCTGGACTGAAATACGAATTGTGGGTAACCTCCTATAGGTGAATTGCCTGGGGGACCTTGAACACAATTGGATAACCAGAGCTTCATGCAAAAGGGAAAGCTATTCATGCTTAGATTCACATGGATGTGCACAGATAGGTAATTCATGAACACTAAGTCACCAATTACTGGTAGTTCCTCACACTTGAAACTGTAGACACCAGTCCTATATGGTGTCAGGTCTTGTGGAAAGGAATGGGCCTTATTTGTGTACAGTTGTGCACTCATCTTTAAACAAATGCAAAAGTCAAGATTTGTTTTGAAGCTCATTAATTATTGTATGTTTGAGAGGCAGAACACAACCTTTGCAGAGTGGATAAGATCGTATGATATACTGAATACGGAATAACAGAGTTGGAAGGGACCTAGTAGGTCATCTAGTCCAACCCCCCTACACCATTTCTGACAAATGGCAGTCCAGTCTCTTCTTGAAAGCTTCTATTGATGAAGGTCCTACAACTTTTGAAGGCAAGATTATGTATGTTAAATTTTACAAATTTAAAACTGAAGTTCTGGATGTGTTCTTAAGCTATTAAAACTAAAAAAAATTATCCAGTGCTAATATGGCATATAATATACTAATCTCAAAATATACAATATTATAAATTATTGATGAATAAATTCCACATATTTTTGAAACAGAAAACAAACAAGAGATTAAAAGAAAATGCACGTGTTCTTTCAACCATATTCTCATTGCAAGGTTGATGGTGCTCAGTTTTTAGGCTATGTTCAGATAATAACAATGAATTTTATTTAAATGTGATTTTTAAAATGCAGAAGATTATTCAACCAGATACTTCTTAATTAAAATAAAAATGCATAAACAATCATGTTATGATACTATTACAGATGTGTACAGCTTCTGCTAATATAGTAACAATTGATATCAAGCCAAGAAATTTGCTATCTATAATTTTCTAGTAACCCCAATAACAGCTACATCCCAAACATAACCGCTATAATGAAAAGGTTTAAAGATTTTACCTGCCCAGTCATCTCTAGTTCTCAGTCTTTGGTATTGTCTGAAAGACACTTCCATCATCATGTGGCAAGCTTAAAAATGAAGAATCCAGTAAGCTTCCCACCAAAGCTGTACCTATTTATCTACTTGCATTTGCATGCTTTCGAACTACTAGGTTGGTAGGAGCTGGAGCAAGTAATGGGAACTCACCATGACACACGACCCTTGGGTCTCTTTTCAGCTGACAAGCCTAACACCTTAACCGCGGGGCCATCATACTGCCCATAACTGCTAAAATAGCTGTAGGCAATTTCTTTTTCATATAAAATGGGTTGGCGTATTAGTGTGTGTTGTACAATATATTCTTAATGACAGCATATTGTCTTCAATAGGCTTAAATGTACACAGATTATAAATTTAAAATCAGTTTGGTATCGTGGTTAAGGCACCAGGTTAGAAACCAGGAGGCTGAGTTCTAGTCCTACCTTAGCCATGAAAGCGAGCTTTGGGCCAGCCTAGCCCACCTCACAGGGTTGTTGTTGTAAGGGAAAATAGGAAGAGGAAGGAATATTATCTTTGTTGAGATATTTGCACAAATAAATAAAGGTGGGATAAAATATATAAAAAGAATGTTGTGGCTTCATTACAACTAAACTTCATATACAGTTGTATCTGCAGCAAAGTGTGATTATGATGCCTAAATGATGACAGCTACATGATGCCATATATCTGGATCCAACCCAGTGTATTACGTTGGTCTTCATTGCATGCTTTGCAATATTTTCCAAAAGACAGAAGAACTTTGTTGCTGGTAGGTTATGACAAACTTGTATTTCCCTCCGCTTATCAGTATATTCTCTTCAAGTATTAAATTCTCTATTAGTTAAAATTGTGGAGGTCTTTCCTCTCACAGGGAAGCCAGAGATAGCTAGAGTCAGTTATGAGCTTTTAATTTCCTAGCCTAATTAGACTAATCAGTGAAGGCGATTTGACTTCTGTTGGTAGACCTCCAGATGAATTGTAGATTTGCAGGTACTTCCTAATTGTTTAAGAAAAGAAATAATTAAAATGAAAAATTTCCCTTTTTCCTTCCATTCCTTGCTAGATAGCTAAGCAAGAAAAACTTGAGAAAGATGGACTGAAAATATTGAAAGAGAACAAGTGGTTTAGAAACTACACAACCTCTTGTCCAATCCCACTGTTGTTTGGCACACAGTTCCTATAGATAGATCTAAATATTCCATTTAAAACAAGGAAAATCCAGAAAGCTGAGATGTTTCTCTCTATGGTATGGACTGGGGTGGGTGGGTAGGAGTTCAACACTTTAAGACTTGTAGATTTCAACTCCCAAAAAAGGGGGATACTCAATTCTGGAAGTCCACAAGTCTTAAAGTGGCCAAAAGTGGACACCTCTGATATAGACTATATCTTGTTCATGTTATTTATATTCTTGTCATCTATTATCAGCCAATCTACCTTATACACGTCAACCCTAATGATCCATATGCTGTCCATTCAAAGTAGCTGGGGAAACACCTTCTTTGGGGCTGTGGGCTACAGGCCCAAGCATCTGAATGAAGAGAATGGCTTGTTTTCAAGCATCAACAGTGCCAGATGGTGTCTTCTGTAGCGTTGCCAGTATGGCCTGAGCTGAAACAATCAAGAGAATGAAAGCTGTTTGCAGCTTCTGGCACCTCCCTTTCACGGTTTTGAATTTGTCTAAAATAAACTGACAATGAGTCAAATAGGCCCAATATTATGGAACACATTAATAATGTGTTCTGCTAAATATTTTTTTAAGTAAATTGTTAGTCCTATTAATAACCGCTCAATGACAGGAAAAAAAGTCAAACCCTTTCACTTCATTGTGGCCATATGGTTATGTGGAGATATTAACATTTGCCACAAAATTATCATCAAACTTTTGTTTGTCCAAAGGATAAATTTGGAAAGCACATCACAGTTAGACTTACCATGAAGTTTAAAGATGAAAAGCGTGCAAAAGAAGAAAAAAAACAAGGGCTACATCTGATGAATCAGACCAAAGTTATTCTGCAGCTTATCAAGTTCATCATTCAGTTTCCCAGAATGTCGTACTAATAATTCTGAACCTGGAATTCTGTCTACAGTACTGCTGCGGAATAACTTAATATCTTTAGCACATTTAAACTCTATTTAACGCTATATCAAATATTGATGATAATCAGATTTTGAGGTAGTAAATTCCACATTCTTTCTGTGCAGAAACCTTTTCTTTTGAGTGTTGTGACTCTGTAGGGCCATTTTGTGGGATTACTTGAATGCTGTCCAGGCATTCTAATTCTGTCTTTAATCAACATACAAGAGGTGTGACCTCTGGACTTCTCATTGCTGTTCAATTGTGCTTGATGAGTTGGAGAAATAACTTCTAAGCAGGGGGCCTTCTGTAGCCACATGGGGCTGATGTTTTAGGCCTCCTGCATAATGCACAGCCCTGATTTTACATTGTTCCAAACCACATAGATAGCTCACGTGACTTTAGAGCTGGTGCTTCCAAGTCAGATAGCGATGGAGAGTAGAAGCAGCTCTCTTGCACTTCACGTTTTGAATTTTGTTAGACAGATCCAGAAATAGATGAAATAGGACTCATAAATTTTAGTGGTATCACAGCAGAATACTGAGGTTTCCTTCCCCATGCCTAATTTACAGACATTTCTCTCCAGGGTTGACTATTTTCTCAACTTAGAAACTTCCAAGGCATTTATATTTCTCCGTCTTTTATGACAGCGGTCCCCAACCTTTTCAGCTTGGCAGCCCGGGCCGGCGTGTGTGTGGGGCATGTGGGTGGCATAGCTTTATTTGTGCAAGCGACATGTGTGTGTACCCTCCACTCACACAAATAGAGCTTCACACATGAGGGGAGGGCGCTTGGTGAAAGCTCCATTCATGGAAATGCTTGTGTGAGTGGAGCTTCACGTGCGCGAGCTTGCCCATTTCTCCTGTGGCCCAGTTTCAAACAGGCCGCAGGGTTGGGAACCCCTGCTTTGTGACACCAACTTTTTTTAAACAAACAAACAAACAAAAGAACAAAGTGCCCTTTCTGTATAGGAAACTACTCTAGAGTCCCAGCACAATATCAGAATATTTTCTCAATGAATCATGAGCAAATCTGAGAAGATATTGCAGTAGTTCAGACACTGTTAACAAGCCTTTCTCTTAGGTCCCTCTGGTTTGAGCTGAGTGTGATTAAAAACATTCAGACTCAGGATTTTCTTGAGGAAGGTTTTTGAAAAGCCGTTTCCTTGTGTAGCTAGCTTCCAGGGGGATTTGGGGCCTCACACGACGCATGTAAAAAAAAAACCCCCAGGTGGGCCTTTGAACACATTACTGCAGCCCCCAGCTTAACTTTTTTGAATGTACCTTGCAGACATCCCTGCTATCTTCTGTACTATCACATACCGCCATTGTCATGTGGCTGTAGCAACATTGTTCTTCATCGAAGGCATCAAATCAGAAGAAACATCAGGATATTTGATAATGCAAAATCACCCTTTAGTGGATCCAGGAATTGCTATTACCAGAAGAAGATGTTCCAGTTATGAAAGAGGGATTCTCCCTCTCTTTATATTTTCTCTAGAACTGATTAGGAGACCTAATTAGATTAGGGAATCTAAGGGGAAGGAGAAAGTCCTATTTTGCTCCAGTGAGGTTGGATTACATCTTTAGCCTGGTATGTATTTACAAGAAACCCCAAACTGCAAAGAAGGAAAACCTCCACCACAACAACATGGTTAGCAACTCAGCTAACTCCACCATTAACAAGAGGAAAAAGAAATTGATATTGCACACTACTGATATATAGATTATCCTAGATTTTTTTTCCAGTTGAAGGGTTTCCACCTGTTGGAATTACTATGGATAAAAACCAACACATACTCAGTCAACCCCTATATTCAGATTTGGGCAAGCACACCCAACAAGCTAAAAGGAGAACTTGGTGTTTATTTATTAAGCAGTAGCAAACATCAAAAACAAGTAAGTGGCAGAAATGAAACAAAAGATAGGCAAAAGCCAGCGCGTGCACACACACACACATACACACACACACAAGAACACCAGAGAAGGACTTATATTTTTTTTAATCTTTATCTATGAAAACGGTCAGACCTTTCCAATAGCTATGGAGAAACAGCACTGAGGGTAATTTGCATGGATGGCACCAAAGGACATGGCCGGTGGCTATTTCAGTATCCTTCTGTGTACATAACAGAAGTGGAGTAGAAGTGGAAAGTAGGACACCAGGCAACCTTCCCTCTATTCTGCGCCACTTAAGCAAACAATTTGTTGAACAATTTGTTCACATTAGGAAACAAAACCCCGATTATGCTAAACCTCCCCAGATGAGCGGTGCATTGTGTCGCCAGGATGTATTATGTCAGATGCCATATACATTACTGATGGGGAAAGAAGGGACTTTTCTACTGTAGGCCAAGTTGCTGAGACGGCATTTCAGCTTTGATATACTGTATAGGTGATTGAAGGCGATTCTAAGGGCGCAGATGGGAGACAGCTGCCTAACCAAATTCTCCGAATGGAAAAGCTTGTTTGTCTGGAGTAAACTAATTAAAAAGCTGTTTCCTATGAAACAGTGCACTAAAGAAGCGGTGGCTTTATATACCTTTGGGACCCCTTCTCTCACTCGGATCTGCCCTTCTAGGCAATATTCTCCTAGGTAATCTGCTTGCTAGGTGGCAACACCTGGCTATCCTTGTTTGGACTCATCAAGTAAGCAGAGTTGAGGCTGGCTAGCATAGGATGAAATATTCCCCAAATAATACCTTCCCAGCTGGAGGCCAACCTGAGAAGTCATAAAAACATCCCCAAAAGAGGCAATGACAATCCACTTCTGAGAAATCTACATAGACCGCTCTAAGAAGTCAGTCTTGAACCTGAGCTGAAGGAGATTTTATATTTTAATTCATTTTGTAATGAGAAAATCAAAGTTTATTAATAAATTCTTATGAAAATGCTATTTAAAAAAAAAAAAGACTATCAACAATGGCTGAGACCACAGAAACTTCTATCCTTAAATAGAAGCAAATCCATATGCAAATGAATGTTTATAGATGTTTCCACATCTGTCCTGTGCAGGTGGTCCTCACTTAATGACTGTTTGAATTTACAACAGACTTCAAAAAAGCTACTTATGATCCGTCCTCAAATTTATGACTGTTGCCTTCCCCATGGTCAGTGATCGCATTTCTGGTGCTTGGCAACTAGCTTGCATTTATAACCGATTGCAGTGTCCTTTGGTCACGTGACTACAATTTGTGATTTATTTATTTTTTTGCTGTTGTCTGGCAGAAAATGCTCATTGGATATTCTGGATTTGCTTAACAACCAAGTGGTTTGCTTAATGAACATATGATTTGTTTAACCTCGGTGGCTTGCTTAACAACCATTGTAAAATTGATCCTTAAATTGAGTCAGGTCATGTGGTGATCCGCTTAACAATCACATCAACTTACGACCAAAATTCCAGGCTCAATTGTGGCCATTAATTGAAGACTAGCTGTATGCATATGGATTACATCCAATGTATAATCAAACTGGTCAACAAAGTGAGGATTCATGTGGGTTTTCTGTATCTTTATCCTGCTTTGCCCTCTTGCATGACATGACTGGAGAAGTGGAGATGGCCAGTCTGGGGTAAAGGAAGAAAAGGAATTAGGTGACTTGAACCACATAACTTACTCCTTAAAAAATTAAAACAACTGTACATAAACATAACATATAAAACTGCCCTTTTTTCTACTAGTGAAATTTAGAAATGTGCGTATTTCTATCTCCGTGTGTCAGCTTTTATTTCACAGTTTTCTGTGTCTCTCCCATTCCCTCTCTCTCTTCATAATGCCAAACTTGCTGGCTGTCATCATCTCTTAGATCACTTGTGTATCTTTGACGATTATATTTCACATCATCATGTTATCCTACTTATTTGGAGGGATTTGCTTTGGTGCAAATTTAATTTATAGAAGTCATTGACATGTTGGAGGCAAAAGTGGCAATGAGCTGGCAGTTTCTCAGCAACCCGATAAGAAAAGCACCATTACCAGGCCAATCCCAGAACCAGGAGGCTTGCAGGTAGAGATTCAAGAGTGAAATATAATCATTTTATTACAGTTACTAGAAAAGCTGCTAGGATAAATCAAAGAAGGAAAACTACAAACCGTAAGATTTAGGCCATACTTCATTCTTCAAATCTTACATCTATTTTTCCCTCCCTGTACATTGTGATAGCTTAAGGGCCATTTGTCTGTAGGCAAGTGAAGGGCTGCATGCCTGTGAAATTGTATATTATAATGGACCAGCCTGATTTCAGGCACTCAGTTCTAACCTTGCTGGATCTAAACTTCACATGATTGAACCAATAATGTGCAATAGGAGATATACTAGTAGGAAATAGATTGGTGCAAGATTTCTTTTGTGCCTTGCTCCAGAGTTCTGTGAAGTACAGAATCATCCAGATTGGTTAAGCAGAAGGTAAGCTCCATAGTTGGCTCCTTATTTATCTTAAGTGAATCTTGCACAGCTTGGGTGATTTTAGCCATATCATCTCAAACGTCTATTTTATTGAAAAGGGGTCCCAGTAAGATAAGAATCAATGGTTACTAAGATAAAAATAGTAAATATCCAAACACATTGCAAGTGCCCAACTTCAAGGCTATTAAGCACCAGAGCAGCTATCCAATCTTCAGAAGGCTAGGAAGAAAACCTTTTTGGATATCATTTCTTAAATTTAGAATCCCTTCCCTCCTTCTTTCCTTCCATCCATTTCACAGTGCCTGTCAGTCCCTTGTAAGAAAGGAAAATACGCTTTATGTCACCAAGACAAAAGAATGAGTGGGAATTAGTTTGGACCAAGAAAATATTTGTTGTGCCAGAAAGGCAGTGTGAATTGGCAAGCAAAAGCAAAGATAGAGTGATTAGCAGTGAAGCTGGAAACATGCTAATCAACTTCAGCAATGCAGACTAAGTTCAGGATGATAATTGTCAGGTACATGACCTCCTTCTGGATCTGGTCATAAAAATAAATCCGTGCAAGATGAAGTGGCACATAGAAGGGGATTAAAACATTGCTGATCTGTGATTCAAAGCCTTTTAAATTCTGCAGAATAATTACTTCCCACTTAAGACCATGAAAAAGCTAGGAATTAGCAAGGCAAACAACAGCAGGATGTAGAGGGGAATGAAGCAAAAGTAACACATTTAAGCAGATCTCAATACAGGTGAGTTCTAATAATGGAGTCTGAAGGTCTGACAGATACTTTGGGTTATGTCTGCATGGAATAGGATACTGACATTAAATAATATATTGACAGATTTGCTTAAAATGAAACAAACAAATATGCAAAAATGTCCTATTCGTCTTTTAAAAAATGGTTTCCAAAGCTGATAAAAAAAGCACAGAACATTATGATATACATACTAGATGAAAGCTTTTTAAAGCTTCTGTAGAGAGGAACTAACAAATGGAATAGCGCCTTTTATAATGTGAATTATAAAAAAGGCTCTACTTGCTGGATACAAACTGATCTCTGAAAAGAAGTGACAAAGAATAGTTAATCCAGCCATTATCCATCTGAACCCTCACAATTTTGCTTGGCTATAATTGATCTTTGCTAGATAGACCCATCTAAGTAAAAATAGAGTCTAGAGCACGAGTGTCAAACTCGATTGCGTCACATAATGTCACATGACGGTATTGTGAAGTTTTTTGTCTTTGCAGAGCCAGGGCGGGTGTGGCTTGTGCACGATGCATCCAGCCCGGGGGCTGCCAGTTTGACCCCCCTGGCCTAGAGCATAGGTGCCTGGTTTTCCTGGACCACATATACATACATACATACATAGACACACACACACACACACACACTGTGTGTGTGTGTGTGTGTATAACAAACTTCCTTTTTTAAAAAAAAATATACAATCTTGTGGGGCTACATAACAGCTGTCTAAGGTTGCATGCTGCCTGTGAACTCGGGGTTGCACATGCCTGGTCTAGAGAGTTCTGTCTCACATTAGGTATGAAAATTACATAGTGAGAACTGTAAGGAAATTGACCGAGATACCATCCACTTTTTTCAACAATACAGAAATGATTCTTCAAGTATAATTCTTCAAATATGAAAGAGGTTTCAGTGTACCAGTACATCCTGCCCTAATTAAGAAATAAATCTTATAAATATTATAATGCATTCTCTATTTAATCTATCACCATACACCACAAGATATTTTTCAGAATATATTCTAGCTATCTATACCTCATGTAAACATAAAGGAATCGCCATGCCAAATACTTGCCTTGCTTTAAGAGGTCCCCAGGAAGAACGATCTTTTCTAAATCTGCATGGAATTTTAATTATTAAATGAAAAGTGAAAACATAAATTTTTAAAATCCGGGTCAGCTCTGGTCATCAAATCATTGATTATGGTTATAATCAGTGGTGAAATCTAATTTTTTTCACCACAGGTTCTATGGGCGTGGCTTGGTGAGGGTTATGTGACTGAGTGGGTGTGGCCAACTCAACGTCACTCACGGCAAGGTGGAACGGTGGTACCTTGCTGTGAGTGATGTCGAATTGGCCACGCCC
>JANHFL010001941.1:88299-113968 GCA_032468155.1 Oxyrhabdium leporinum | reverse complement strand
AGGCGGGTAGGGGCGGGGCCAGCCAGAGGTGATATTTGCCGGTTCTCCGAACCAATCAAAATTTTCCCTACCGGTTCACCTGAATCGGTGTGAACCGGCTAGATTTCACCTCTGGTTATAATATTATAATAGCATAAATGTATTGGAAGATAAAATATGGCAAGATCCAGATATTGGTATCCTTCAATATTATCATGCCCCTGAGTGAGTGGGAATTTAGAAGAAACTGCAAGGAAATTGCAAAGACTGAACTGGTGTAAAAGCATGTGAAGTTTAAAAAATAATAATATAAATCTTTTGAAATTCACTGGTGTATAGAGTCTAATATTTATTGCAATGATATTTGAAGTGGGTTTCTTTTTTATATAAAAAAATATCTGCCTCTAGGGATAAAGCAAATAGCTCCATTTACTGTAACTGTTTGATTAAATTCCCAAAGTAGCCAAGTCACTGGGCAACACTAATAAAGTTTGTAGCTATGTAAGCTAAAATAATGATTAGCACAATGAAGTCTAATGCTTCCAGGCATAAGTTGATCAACTGTGGAAATCAGGAGGAAAATTTTCTTTCCCATTCAGCAATGAATAATTTGCTTAGTATGTTCTTGGGCTTTTTATTTCACTGCCTTTCAAGCACCAGGTATTATTTACCGTTGCATTAATGTGGCTGCTTTTCACTGATAAGAATGGCTAAAACAACAATATGTTGGGTTGGAAATCATCCTCGGCTTATGTTAATTCTATTGCTAGCATGGGAGAAGCAAGAGCTGGGGAGCAAAAGTAGCTATTGTTGATGAAAATAAGTGCACTGAAAAGCAGGAGCAGGATTTTCAGGCTAATATTCATTTCATCACACTCCAATAGTGACATCTAAAGCTTCAGAACTCAGTGATAACAACTGTTCCCTAATTGGTTCATTCTTATATATATTCATACACACATACACATACACAATATATTTCCACCTTCTGTTTAAAGGTGAGAATAGAATTCAATTTCCACTTAGACTGTTAAATTCAAGAAACTCCAATATAAGACTCCAATTAAGCTATATTTGTAGGCACATGGACTTGGACTTGTCATAATATCATATGTGATAGAGCAGTATTTCAATTTATACACCATTATAAATTGAATTACTGCTCTATCGCAAATGATATTATGACTTTACATGTCCAAGTCCATGAGCCTACATTTTGCTTCATAATTCAAGTCAACACTCAACTGTAAAGATATATTTCCAGGCAGACATTTAATAGGTATAACTTCCCAATAGCTGGATGAAATAGTTCTGATGAACATATGCCTGGTTCATCTGTGGGAGGCATAATGCTCTTCCAAAATTCTACTCATTACCTATGTTTTTAAAAAAATCTATGCATTTTCCATTTTCCTGGAATTGTTCTTGAAAAGTTGAGTACTGCCTCCACTGACAGTAGAAGTGGAGCTCCATTGCATGCCTATCTTTAGCCTTCACATGTTTAATTTTTTTTAAGTCATTCTACTGTTTTCATGGATTTACATGCACATACATGGATTTCACTGGAGTCTGTGGTTTGCGAGGATTTTTTTTTCCCTATACTGTGGCTTTTATCACCTGTAGATATTTTTATTTGTTATATTTACCTCCCTTTTGAATAAGAAAACCTGAATTTCCTTTCTGTGTAGGGTAAATACTTGTGCACATATTATTTATGTTTTTAGGCATATTTCTTTTATGGTTTTGCTTGGTGTTTTCTTGTCTTTCATCTATTTTGGCTGTCTTCTACTGTTTTCTTTGCTTTATCCCTTTTTGAAGACCTCTTTTATTTCCATGTTTTAAAGAACCGTTGCTGCTGTTTGCTGCTGAATAGTCTTGCTCCCCCTCTGCCCTTTTCTATCATTAAGTTATGCAACATTATTCTAGTGGCCACAATTTATATGCTGGTTGGATTCTGCTAAGACTAACTAGACTAACTAAATGCATTTCCCATCACTTGGGCCACGTGCTTTACATCCTTCTTTTAGGAAGATTTTCTGAATAGAACAGGCTATCATTTGGGTCAAATGATGTGGTCCAATTTAAACTCTGCAGCCATTGCTTCTATTAAAAATGAGCATTGGGGACAATCAGTTAGCTTAATTAGAAGGAACAGGAGTTTTATTATCGAGAGCTGTTCTAGTCTATATCATGTGTTCAGCTTAGCTTGCTGAAAGTTCTGGTATTCTTTATGTTTTCTTTCAAATGCTGCATGTATTTTTAATAAGATCTTTGGATACTCATGCTGAGTAAGCCTGGAATGGAGTGAGTACTCAGTTAAAATTATACCTGACAGAAAAACATTGGCCCTTAGGGATGTTAGGGACATGGCTCCCTGAATTGGATATTTTTCAAACTTGGCAACTCTTAAGAAGTGTGGAGTTCAACTCCTAGAATCCCCCAGTCACAAGTGTGGAATTAAGTGACAACTTCAGTGCATAACACATTTGGTGTCAGAAGTGGGATCTTCTTGAAAAGGGGTTTTACTGAGGTGACAGTTATCACTTTGTGACAGAAGGAAGAAAATAAATCCAAACTTCTAATTGAACTGGGTCTGAGAGTATAAGAAGCAACTTTAAAGGCAAAACTTTGCACTCGGTGGTGGAATCTCCATGGGATAATAAAAAGTGCTTACTGCTAAACTAACATCTTACAGCAATTGCAAATAGCTTTTTTCAAGAGTAACCCGATGGGAAAAAGCACACTAATTCTTGAAATTCCTCATTGTGTTTGTGTATTCCCTTCAGATCTTTTTGCACAGTTTGGAAGAAAAATAGAAGGATGTGGCAGGATGAGATAAGTTAAAAAAAGACAATGGACTGTTGTAGCAGTGATTCAAGAGTTACAGGAGAAAGTAGAAGGTCTGAGCCACAAAACTTTAAGGGATTCTGCATGCCAAACACAGATATGGCTTTGATCTTCTGGAGGAAAAGTGTGATACAAATCTAACCCAAAAGTTATGTTTGGTTTTCAAAGATAGGTGCAAGAGGAAAGGTGGACATTGGTGATGACTGCAACCATTTTGCCAAGGAGTGTGGTGGCTCATATGATTGGAAAACTGGGTTGATAGTTTACAAGTCCATGTTCAAGATCTGAGTGCTGCTGTGTGGTGGGGTGAGCTCCCGTCATTCGCTCCAGCTCCTGCCAACCTAGCAGTTCAAAAGTGTGCAAACACGAGTAGATAAATACAGGTAGTCCTTGACTTACAACAGTTTGTTTAGTGACCGTTCAAAGTTACAACAGCATTGAAAAAAATAACTTATGATCATTTTTCACACATATGACCATTGCAGCATCGCCATGTTCACGTGATTTACATTCAGATACTTGACAACTGACTGACATTTATGACAGTTGCACTGTGTCAGGGTCAGGTGACCTCCTTTTGCGATCTTCTGACAAGCCAAGCCAATGGGGAAGCTACATTCACTTAAGAATCAGGTGACTAATTTCACAACTGCAGTGATTCACTTAACAACTGTGACAGGAAAAGTCATAAAATGGGGCAAAACTCACTCAACCAATTTTTCAATTAGCAACTTAAATTTCAGGCTCCATTGTGGTCGTACGTTGAGGACTACCTATAGATACCACTTTGGTGGGTTCATTAAGGGGGACATGAAAGGACCCCCCCCCCCAAAACTGGGCATCCTCCAGGCAACAGTGATGTCACCATTTAATTTGTTCAACTTGGAAATGCCTCTGAAAATAATAATATATACAATAATGATATATTGTAATAAATGCCATTAATAGCAGTAGTCATTTACAGGGACACATATAACAAGTAGAAAACTTAGAACAAGGATCCAGATGAAGAGAGGGAAGGTGAGGATTGTGCCATTGTCTGTACAACAAATGGAATAGAAAAAAAAGAATAATAATAAATAAAATTTAACTTCTGGAAAGAGATTAGGGTGTAAAATGAAGCAGAAAGTAAGAAGAACTGGGAAACTGGAGCAGGAATTGGAAGAGAAGACTAAATTAAGAAGGTATAGAAGACACAAACAAATCCTCTTTTGTCTTATGAAAATTTTCAAGCCTTCCTATTAGCAAAGAGAGAACATCAGACTGTTTTTATGAAACTGAATAGTCATCGTTCACAGTAGTCAAGGGTTACTAGATAAAATATTTTGTAATTTGAAAGTAGATTTGTCAGACACAGCCCCTCTCCTCAGTGCTGTCCCCCACTCCACTCTTAAATAGGAACATGAAAGGCCATAAACAGACTTCTTGTAACCTCTGAAACACCAAAATGCTCTCAGTTTCCAAGGATGAAAACACTCATGAATAAAACATAATTTCCATATTAGACTGTAATAATTAAAAATTAAGACAGTATTTTCAGCCCACTAAAGCAGATTTTTTAAAAAGGATTGGCATAAAATGCGTATTGATAGGAACAAACACCAAATCCTTCATTTTTGATTCTTATGTATATGGCATTGCTAATGGAGTAAATGGATTCTTAAACTCAGTTGCCAATTTTTCATTCTCCCCCACCCCCATGGAAAGTTGATGCATGCCCTTTGTTTAAGTGCACATTAACAATGATGTTTCAAGGACTATTACAAGAACAATCTACTAAATGGAGATGTGGCATTTGAGATGATCAGGTTTCAAAAAGACTTAAGTGGATAGGATGAGGTTTCTTTGTACACTAAAAGTTCACCAGTAGCGGAAACCAAATCAAAACTTCATAAGAAATGCACATTATAGATATGATACTTCTACAATATCGATATATATAGGTAGTTCTCAACTTATGACCACAATTGAGCCCAAAATTTCTGTTGCTAAGTGAAACATTTGTTACCCCATTTTATGATTTTTCTTGCCACAGTTGTTAAGTGAATCAGCGCAGTTGTTAAGTTAGTCACACGTTTGTTAAGTGAATCTGGCTTTCCCATTGACTTTGCTTGTCAGAAGGTCGCAAAAGAAGATCCCATGACCCCAGGACGTTGCAACTGTCATAAATATAAACCAGTGTCTGAGTCTTGATCACGTGACCATGGGGATGCTGCAACAGCTGTAAGTGTGTAAACCGGTCATTTTTTTCAGTGCTGTTGTAACTTTGAATGGTCACTAAATGAACTGTTGTAAGTCAAGTACTTTGTTTTTCTAACAGGAAGCAGGAGTAAGGGAGAGGTAATAAAACAGATTAGGAGCGTTGAAGAGAATAAGAACAAAAAATAAACTCCAAAATAAAAGGGAGTTTATCTGTTTCATAATCCTATCTGTCTATTAATGAGAGTCAGTTTGGTGTAGTGGTTAAGACATCAGGTTAGAAACCAGGAGACTGTGAGTTCTAATCCTGTCTTGGGCACAAAACCAACTGGGTGATCCTGAGCTAGTTTCTCTCAGCCCTAGGATGAAGGCATGACTAACCACTTCTGAAAAGTCTCACTAAGAAAACTGTGGGAACTTCTCCAGGCAGTCTCTGAGAATCAGACATGACTGAATGGAAGAAAAAAATGGTTTGCATCCTAATAAATCATAATATTTAGGGAGCCCCAAATACTAGTCTAGTTAACTTTACTGCCTCAAATGAAACATGGGGATTCAGCTAATAATTTTAAACACTGAATCATATTTTGGATAGAGCCTTCTCTGTGTGTGAGGCCTCATCTACAAATCCTCTTTGTCCAATTGTTTGTTGAGGCCACATTTTATAACAAACCAGTATCTCAATGCTAGCCTGTCATTGAGGCAGGTTGAAGCCAGATCAAAGTGATCCAGCAGAAATCCATCCTTCTATTGCAAATATTCTGTTTTACATGGTGGTGAAGCCTGAGGTAGGAAGGTGATCTGCAGGGTTTCAGTTGGATGAATAGAACATAAGCTGTTTGGCAACCAGAGCCTTGCTGGACAGCATAAAATCTAAGAGGAAAGGGATCCCTTGCTCACCCTTATCCTTTCCTCTTCCCAGACCTGCTTTTAATTCCATGCTACCCCAGCGTAGTTGTGGGCATAGACAAGGTCACCTGGTGAGAATGACCAGAGCTGTTTGGTCAAGTCTGCAGGGACCTCTGAGTAGTAGTCCAGGTGCAGCTGGTCCAAGTCGGTCCACAGGTGGCGACCCATTAGGAGTTCAGCCATACTCCTGTTGCTGGTAGAGTTAGGTGTGACGTGCTGGACCAGGAGGAACTCAGCTATCCATGTTTGCCAGTCGCCTGGGCCCATCCTTGCCAGTGTTTCCTTTGCTGATTGGACCATCTGCTCAGCCTGCCCATTGCTAGCAGGATGGAATGATGCAATCAGGGCATGATGAATGCCATGACCCACCAGGAACAGCTCAAACTGGTTTGATATGAGTTGTGGCCTGTTGTCTGAAACGAGGACATCTGGCAGTCCGTGGGTCGCAAACAGCCTTTTAAGGGCCTTGATCATGGTGTCCGAAGTGGGCAATATCATGAGTACCACCTCAAGCCATTTTGTGTAGGCATCCACAACCACTATAAAAGTCTATCCATGGAAAGGCCCCACAAAATCAATATGCATCCTCGACCAAGATGTCTTGGGTGCTTCCCATTCACATGTTAGAATGGATGGAGTGGCTGGCCTTAACTCTTGGCAAGGCTGACAAGATGCGACCCAATCAGTGATGGCCTTGTCTAAGTTGGGCCACTAGACATAACTGCGGGTGAGTGCCTTCATCTGCATGCTACATGAAGAGCTTCCAAAACTGGCCACTGCAGCCCCTGGGGTACCGCCACACGACTGCCCCAGTGTAGGCAGCTATTGAGCAGACAGCTCATGTTGCTGGGTGTGGAAGGGAAGGAACTCTGTGCTGACTGTCCCTTTCGGCCACCCCCTCCCCACCCAGTTGAACACTTGGATGATGACATGGTCCTTGGTGGAGTGTGCAGCAATCTCTGATGCCATAATGGGGCCCGATGGCAGGTCTTCAATTAATAAAACAGATGATGCTCGGGCCAGATCCTCCACAACAGTCAGGAGTGGGCATCGACTGAGGGCTTCAGCATGGCTAAGTGTCTTACCCGGCCGATGCAGGAGGCAGTAGCTGTATGCAGCTAGGAACACAGTCCAACGCAGCATGTGAGGGGATAAAACTTGTGGCATTTGGTGGTCCCCGGTGAGCAGGCCCACTAGCGGCTTGTGATTGGTCACAAGGTCAAATGGCTTGCTGTAGAGGTATTAGTGGAAGCATTTGACTCCTGTGGCCGCAGCTAAAGCTTCCTTGTCCAGCTGGCTGTAGTTTCATTCAGCCGATGACAAGAACCATGAGAAGCAAGTGATTGGAGCCTCTCTCCCATCTGGAAATCAGTGGCTTAAAACAGCGCTGACGCCGAATGGAGAGGCATTGCAGGTGAGAACCAAGGGAAGATTCTCATTGTACTGCACCAGGATGCTGTTTGAAGATAGTAGCTCCTTGACAGTGGAGAAGACAGCAGTTTCTTTTCGGGCCCAGGACCAAGACATCTTCTTGTTGAGGAAGTGATGGAGAGGCTCAGCTATGGAAGCTTTGTGTAGAAAGAAGACTGTAGAAATTTAAGAGTCCCAAGAATGCCTGGAGTTCGGTCTTGTTCTTGGGTGTGAGAGTTTCCTGGGTGGCTTGGACCTTTGCCTGTGTAGGGTGTAACCCAGAGGCATAGATAAGGTAGCCAAGGAACTCTACCTGTGGAACAGCGATCTTGCACTTTTCTTTTTTAACTTTGAGGCCAACTTCCTGGAAACGAGTGAGTACAGCTCGCAGATGGTTGAGGAGTTCGATGTTGTTGGCCGCTGACACTAAAACGTAATTGAAATAGGGGATGACACTTGGGATGCCTTGTGACAGATGCTCCATCAGGCTCTGGAAAAGTCCTGGTGCCATGCTCACCCCAAATTGCAGCCAGCGACATCTAAAAGCTCCTTGATGTGTTACAATCATCTGAGCCTCAGCTGTGGCGTTAACTGGTAGCTGTTGGTAGGCTTGGGCAAGGTCCAGTTTAGTGAAGATCTTACCCTCACCCAGAGAGTGTAGCAGATGTTGGGCTATGGGCACCAGGTATACATTTTGCTGTAACATTTTATTTAATGCACATTTATAGTCTGCGCAGATGCGGACAGAACCGTCCAGCTTCACAGGGGTCACAATTGGAGTCTCCCATTTTTCGTGGTCAACAGGTTGCAGGATTCCTTGGCTGATGAGCTTGTTGAGTTGCTCATCAACCCTTGAGAGCAAGGCAAACGATACTCTTTGCGGCTTCATTTGGATTGGAGCAACCTGGGGGTCAAGATTGAATGAGATGGGTGTGCCCGTATAAACTGCCCAGTTTTCCATCAAAGACATCTGCAAAATCAGAGATTAAGGCTTCGATATTAGTCACTGATGGAGTTGATGCCAGTGATTTCCAGACCCAGGGAGGAGAACCAGTCCAATCCTAGGAGACTCAGTAGGGAACCATCTACTATGAGCAGTCGCAATGTGCCAGAGAAGTCCTTGAAAGATACTCTAAAGGTGCCAGTTCCAATGACAGGAATGCTGTTCATCTGGTAGTCTCGGAGGTGAATATGGTGGAAGTCCAACTGTCTTTTTGAGAGTTTTGGCACTAATCTCTTTAGTGTACTCCAGGAGACGATGATCATTGAAGAAGCGGTCCTCTCCATGACTCTTGTATCTCTCTCAGGAGAAAGAGATGGAGTGGCAAGGCAATGTTTCTTAACCTCGGCAACATTAAGATATGCGGACTTCAACTCCCAGAATTCTACAGCCAGCCATTCTGGGAGTTGAAGTCTACGCATCTTAATGTTGTGGAGGTTGAGAAACACTGGTGGCAAGGGATCGTGTGGGTTTCAATTCAAAGCACAAAGGGGAATATGAGATTGCCAACTCTGGGCTGACTCATCTTATTAACTACTTGATCCTATGGTTGGGATCTCATATTGTTTTTCAAACTTGGCAACTTTAAGATTGTCTGGGGAATTCTGGGAGGTGAAGTCCACACCTTTTAAAGTTGCCAAGATTGAAAAACCTGCCATAGACCTAAAGAGAAAGAAAGCTACTTTTACAATCTGTACCCAAACAACTGCCAAAAGGCATAGAACAAGTTGTTAATGTTTTTGCAGAACCATGCAAAATCAAACAGAACTTTAGTGTTTTATTTTGCTTTGGGGAAAAAAGAAAATCAAGATCTCTTAACACTTAATAAGATCCTTTTTGCGCTGAGAATGTGCCCCCTGAAAATTCAGCTCCATTTTATAAAAGATTGTTTGAATAAAAGAAGCAACAAGTCACAGGTAATCGTTTTTTGTTCAGAGAGAAGCCTTGGCTTGCCTCTTTTAGTTCTATGGGCAGGAGTTCTGCTGTTTTGAAAGTCAGGCACGTTCCTCTCTCAAGTTACACTTGTGAACTGCAGTGCTGGTTCCTGCAAAGTAACACAAAATTGTTCTTTTCTCAAAAGTTGTATCAACTAGGATTTTGCTTTCAAGGCACAATTAATTCTGTAGGGGTGAAATATAATCCCAAGGCAAACTGCACAAATTGCTTCTTGTACATTAATTAGACTAGATCATGACTGGGATATATGAAAAATCTTTTGGAAAAAAAACCTAGAGCACCTTTCAAGTACAGTTACCTGGGTTGTTACTACATTGTGTAGTCCAGGTCATTAAACACATCTTTTCTGTCTCTATAACACAAGGGGCATCCATGAGGGTTTGTGGGTGTGTGAAAAAGTCAAGATGGCAGATGTGCCCATACAATCAAAGCCCCACCACTTGAGAGGGGGCAGGTCACACGTCTCTTGGGTAACTAGCTTCTGAAGCCTTTATTCAGAGCGAGCCCCATCAGATGGAGGCAAGCAATTGCCTCAGGCAACACTGTTGTGAAAGAATGGCAAAATATTTATTATTTAATTGTTTGCAACTGTCAGATAAGGAGAAGTTACTTATAGATGTTCTTGTGTTTTCCTTTAGTTCATGTGCAGAGACCTTGACTGGCTTTAAATACTTTGCACCTTGACATACAGGCTGAGAGCTATTTGCTGCTTTGCCTCAGGCAAGGAAATGTCTTGGGCGAGGCATAGGCATTTTCAATCTACAGTTCGCTGTATCTTGACTACCTATTTTTGGATTTCCAGACAGATGCTTCTGTGGTACTCCAATAACATCAAGAACATGACCTAATCATGTCTATATGTTTTGCAGTTTAAAGATTCCATTGCCGCCTCTTGGCTTTTTCATTAAGTTTTGCTGCCAAGCAGCAAACCCAGAATTGTCTCATATTTTGCAAAGATCTTGGCAGCTCTTAGATACTTACATGCTTAAGGCCATGAGATACAGTTTGGCACTTTGGGCCTTCTCCTTTCCTAGCAAAAATGGAACCACTAATTAAAAAAAGCTATTTTTTCCATCATAAGATCGTCCAGTTGTCATTTTGGATTTAAATACACACATTAATTCAGGAGACTTTAAGGATTAATATACAATTGAAGCCAGAGATGTTTTTTGGGAGGGATTTATTGACAAAAAGATATAGAACTTTATTTTTATATCTGATAATTTTGTTTTTATTTGTGAGAACAGCAGCAAGACTTTTTATGCATAACAGCGTTGACTCGGACAATATGAAAAATGGAAGAGTGGATGCTGAAGATGATGGTCAAGACAGGTGGCAGTTAGTTTCTCAATGTCAGTTAGTTTCTCCCTTTCTGCTGTATTTTAGAAAAATTGCTGTGGAAATCCCTAACAGAGCAGGCTTAAGTTAGTGGTGACTGGCTGAATATATTTGCATTTTTACCTCCTTTAAGATCATCTGACCCATTCATGTCTTCATGCAATCTTTCAAACCCATTTGAAAACCCTCAATTTCAGCTGTATAGTGTGATTTGTAGGAAACAAGTGAATAAATAATTCTGCTACTGATCACACAATAGGATAGGCTTTCTCTGTATGTATATGTGTGAGAGGGGAACATGCATTTCTATAGCAATTGCAATAGCACTTAGACTTATATACTGCTTCACAGTGCTTTACAGCCCTCTCTAAGCAGTTTAGAAAGTCAGCATATTGCACCCAACAATCTGGGTCCTCATTTTACCAAACTTGGAAGGATGGAAGGATGGGTCAACCTTGAACCGGTCAGGATTGAACTCCTGGCAGTGGGCAGAATTAGCCTGCAATACTGCATTCTAACCACTGTGCCAACATGGCTTTCTATGAACACTGTTTCTATTGTCAGTTCCAAACTTGGAAACCAATTTGCAAAGCCAGCAATTTGTATCAAGTTATTCATTTATTTAATTTGTATCCCAACTTTATTATTTTTAAAATAATTCAAGATGGTGAATGTATCCTTCCTCCTCCTATTTTCCCCAGAAAATCTGTGAGGTGGGTTGGGCTGGCAGAGAGTGACTGGCCCAAAGTCACTCAGCTGGTTTTCATGGGTAAAGCAGGCACTGTTCCTACTATTAGGACAGATAGGGGTATTTTCAGGAGAAGGTTAAAAAAGTCCAAATAGTTGCAGCACAAATGCAATCAAAGTCTTGCCCATTTTTACATGCATTGCATACACAATTCTTATATAAATGTGGACTTCACCAGCATGGACGTGGCCATTATCTTGACTATTTCGATTCTGCCCTGCAGATGCCCCGGGACCAGCTGTCAGAAAAGCGGCCGATCAAAGCGCATTTTCTTCCAAAGCCATCTGTTACAGATGAAGAAGTGGAAAAATGAGTGGCATTAGGTGTGATGAATGGAGTCAGAGGAGTATGGTTAGAGAACAGAATGAAGGTCAGATCAGAATGAATGAATGAATGAATAAATAAATAAAATGAATGAATAGGTTCAAAAAACCTTAGACGTCAGTCATATTATGTTAGAAATTTAGATAGTACTAGTGTTAATTACTTTGGACCCTTTCACTAAGCAGGTTTTACATCTCATGACGTAATCCTATAATTCTATTTATTCTTATGATCATCATAATTTTACCTTCCTCTTTATTTAAAAAAATGGCTTTCAAATTCATCATCCTCAGGTTTATAGTAAAAAAAGCATGTTTGATATGAAATTGTTTGATATGTTGGCACAATACAGTGCATTGATAGTTTGAGAAAACCAAATCCAACTGATCCATTGTAAAGGAGATTCTTTCCCTTTGCTCTAATGAAACCATTGCTGACTAAGGGCTAGTTATTCATTATTAGTTGGTTACTTTATCCAATAAATATATTTATTATTTGTGAATATAGCCTGAAGCTAACACATCTCTTCAGGAAATGGAACTAGGGCTATATGCAGCCTGATGGCTATATGCAGCCTAATGTTATAAGGTGTCTACCCCAGTCTAGGGGAATTTTAGGAAAGTTTGGACTTGGTTAATAAAATCAATGCTGTTCAGTGATATCAAGGGCATGGAGTCAGGACTTACAGATGCAGTAAGTGTATAGTACAGTATCACGTGTCAACATAGGTAAGTCATCATCAGTTTGAAAGTAGATTTGCCAGGCACTAAGTCATTATCAATTAGCATTAATCCATTCAACACACAAGGAAATAGTTGTTGGTAGTATTCCTTCCATCATTCATGGTAGATAACATGAAAGAAACCTTTCCTGTTCCATTTGATAAAGATAATCTATTTTTATACAAAGAAAAAACTGTGAGCGGTGAAGCCTTACTGGTCACTTACTATAATCTAAAAAGGCAGATTCCAAAATAGGATAGAAAACCTGGCTGAATTAAATGTAAAATATTAAAGAAAACACATAATGGAAACACATTGCTTTGTCTCTTATGTAAATTCATTCTGTCAGGATAATGATGATTTAATAGCTGACCAGGTGCTGTAATGTTGTAATACTGTAATGTTGTATTGATGATGCAATGGTAGCAATGAGTCAGCAGGGTTATTTGACTGCTACTACTTTAAGAGGCTGTAATATAAGAGAGACCCTGTGAGGGCGTATCTCTCTCTCCATGTGTGCTTCTATCATAGGCCTGTATCAAATGCTTTTGTAGGGATAAAACCACTATATCTAAATACAAACCTGTGTGCTGTATTTGCTCCTGTCTTTTCTCACCTAGTCACACTATATGCACTCTGACACATTCTAATTTTGATTGTTGGATAAATGAAATATTCTTTTTCAGAAAATTGTCTGGCTCTTAGACAATGCTGATTGCAAACAGTATTTGCAAACATAGTCCTTTTCATTTGAACACCCCATCCATCTTTTGCCCATGGAAGATGCTCACAGCATGTAGCAAATGTTGTCCATCTTTTTGCACATCTTTTTTGGCTTTCCGAGACAAAAGCTCATGCTTCCTTCCTGAAAAAGTCCTGCATTTCAAACTATCTCTTGAAACAAATATGTGTGGGTTTCTTCTTATTCCCTAGCATGCATTTATACCAAAGGAAACTTATTGAGGTTTAGTATTTGCTCCAGAAAAACCTCCGGTAGCAATTTGTATCAAGTGAAGCAATGAAATTCACAAGGAGCAAGATTGAACTCAGTCAAAAAGTCATTTATGACTCCATTCAATGCTTTGGCTTTCTAAGGGCGACAGCAAATGTCAGCATGGTTACAGTCTGGAAACGCATTGCTTGACATCAGGAAAGAATTTTGACCTGCCAATAATGGAAGTTCTTTTTCTTCTTCCTTAATAGCCTCGCACAAAGCAGAATGAGAAGTTTACTGGGCTTCACCTTGGCATTTGAAGAAAGAAAAGAAATGGTCTTTGCCCAAACTGTGTTAAATTAAGGGCTGCTGATAGCCCTGCCAGTAAAAGCCTAAGGTTGAGGAAGCAGCAGCAGCAGCAGCATTCTTCGATGAATAAGCCATCTTGTGGAGTGAAAAGGGTTAATGAAACATTTGTGCCCTTTGTGAGAAAAAAAGAGGCTTGAAAGCTGGCAAAGCCACTTGTCAGGAAAACTGAAGAAATGAGAAAAGCTCTCATAAAGTGTGACTTTTTGTCACCATTAACCTCCTACCACATGCTAAAGCAGATGGGATTTCTTTGGATATGTGCCAGATACTGAGTTCTTAAGAGTCTAGAAATAAAAAGCTCAGCACTGAATGCAGCCAGTGATAACACAGAGCCTTTTCTCACACATCTCCGTGGTTGTAAAATAAAGGGAATTGCTCCCAGAGTTACCACAAGTAGCGGCTTCATGTCAGATTTGTTCTCGCAGCCTTTTCTTATTCTGAATCCCTGCCTCCAGCTCTTGCTGCCTCTCCATTCTGTCCCTTTGTGGCAAAAAATCTGTGTGTTTTATATTTATGTTTAATTTTTTATTGTTCCAAAGGTAGGGCCATTCACAATGAATTGGAAAATGACATTTGAAGGACTCAAGAGGAGCCAAGCTTTAAAACTGAATGTAACTTATTGGAAGGGTCCTTATGCCTTGGGGTTACTCTCTTGCTAGACACATACAGTAGTTGAAATGCTCAGAAGGTTTGGCACATGCAGTGTCAGGCACTAGAAGAAAGATCTTAAGCGAACTCATAAGAGCTTTGTAAAACAATGAGATAAGTAGAATGGACGTATTCATTTTCCAGGATGGTATACAGACTCCTGCCTTGGGTACCAAACTCAAGGCCCACAGGCTGGATCAGGGTGCTCAGATCTGGCCCACGGGGTTGCCCTGGAAACACTGAAGGTCCGGCCTGCAGTGCCTCTGCCAGTGAAAATGGAGCTTGGGAGGGCTGCATGCAACCCCCTGAGCTCTGTTTTCATTTGCAGAGGGTTGCAAGAGGCCATCACAGCCAAAAACAGAGCTTGGGAGTGACCTGGCCACAGGCACCCTGAAATGAGTGATGTCAAGCTGGCCATGCCCATCATGACTACAGCCATGCCCATTATGGCCACAGCCATGCCAGCCATGGCCCCCCTGACCCCCCGAGGTCAAACACAACCCTGATGTGGCCCTCAATGAAATTAAGTTTGACACCCCTGGACTAGAGGATTTCCTTTTCAAACCTACGATTCTATATATGGTTGTTATAGGTCTCATTTACTGATAAATATACATTACCAATAAGCAAACTAAGAACTAATTCAAAAGAAGGATGGTTCTAAGGATCTAGTAACTTGAGATACTACTGGAAGGGACTGATCAGTAAAGATCTGTTTGCCCATAAATAATGGCAGAAAATTATATTAGAATATTTACAAGTTTTTTTCTAAAATTCTAGTGCAATTTTCCAAGCAGAAATTTTCTTTTTCTGTTCCATAGCTATGTGGGTATCTGGATTATGAACTGTATCATCTGGGAACAGCTGGAGCTGTGATGCCATATGTAAGTAGCTCTCTGAGGAATGGAATAGCTACAACTGGCTGAAATTTATTAAATATTGAAGGATTCATAGAGGTATTTACATGATTATCTACTGCAATATGCTATGCATGGGACTGCTCTTGAAACCACTCAGAAGGTTTAACTGGTCCCAAGTGCAGCAGCAAAAGCACTGGGGATGTCCCTTGGCAGAATGGGATAACTTGCTATGGCCAACTCTCCATTGTCAACTTGCCATAGCCATTTTGCGGTAGCTAAATTGCTACAGTCAACTTGCCATGCAACAATTCAATTTAATTATTTAAAATAACTTTAAAAATATTTTAATTTTTGTCATGCACATTTCATTTTGTCCCTCTTTTTGCATCCTTTTTAAAATTATTCTATTCCACATTTCTTTGATATTAGTCTAACCCTTGTACCTGGCAAGTCATCCCATGGTGAGTTGTGGTGAATTATCCCGCAGCAACTTGGCGATGACAACTTGGCCACAGCGAGTTGTCCTACACCTGTAGCTTGCTCACATGACCCCATTGTTTTATGAGCTACACTGCTTGCCACTATTATTTTAGGTTGATTCTGGCCATCACTTACAGAGGCTTACATAGCATAGGGCCAGGTTATATGGGGGACTACCTATCCCATGATTTCTTTCTGACTGGTACATGCCAGCAGAATTGGTGTGCTCTAAGTTTTTTCAATTAAGCAATGCCATCCATTGGAACTTAGGAAGTGTGCCTTCTCTATCACACTATCTTCTGAAATGAGATTTCCTCTGAAGCCGAAGTTGCTCCCATCCATCTTGGTTTTCCATCTTAGGTTAAGATGTATGGAGCCCTTGGTTGGATATGTTTCTGTATAGATTGACTGGAATCCATACTGCTTTGTGCGTTATTGTGCTTTCATTTTTTTATTATATTCTGACCAGCCTAGAGTTAGTTTGGAGTCAGCTGGAAAATTGTAATGATAAATGTTGGATGTTTCTCCTAGAGAGAAGTTGGATATGTCAACTCACTATCTTGAAACATTATATATAAATGATTTTATGGATTTATTTGCTTTCCTAACTAAATATCACAACTCCATGATATGTACCGCTATAAATTATAAAATGACACCACACTTGAATGATGCTTGGAAGAGATTTCTTCATTGTGATAAAAAATGGCTACTACACTAATTTTCTATGTTATGGTGCCTGATTACATAAAAGTCTCAAGAAATACCATAAAGAAACAGACTAATATTAACAGAATATACTATCATCATATTCCATATTAAGTCCCAATGCTAAGTTAAAAGTATGCTTGTGTCAAATTTGTTGTCTTCTATCCTATGCCCCATTTTATAACCACAATAGATTGTAGGATAAGATCTCAAAAGTTCACATGCTATAGTCTTTATAATCTATCAATTTTGGAAGCCAAAATTAAAAAGGACTGAAGTATTACTTTATTTCAGCCTCATCACAATACATTGGGAAGATGACTAAACACTTGTTATACGCAAGTAATAATTTATTCACAATTGTTTGTATAAAGTACAGAATCGGTGTAAACTAATACATTAAGAAGCCCAGGTAAGTGAATGTGTGACAGACAAATATAGGCCACAAGAAAACAGGAAAGTTTTATCTTCTCCAAATAGATATAATCTGATACTCTCACTAAGATGATCATAAATAATACACTTCTCATTTTAATAGAAATATGTTTTCAGAAAGGTAATATTAAATTTGATTTTATTCTGAAGTTGTTTCTGTCAGTGATAATGTGGACTTCTAAGAAACCGTATTTTGTATTTTAAATACCATTGTATTTATATCCACAGCTCTTGGTCCCTCTAGTTAATTAAAATATATACCACTGCCACTAATAACTAAAAGATAATTTGTTTGGTAAATTGCTTTGATGCTGATCTCTCATTAGGAAGTGGTTTAATTCCCAAGTATTTTGCAAATTCAGCCCAACACAGTAATCTATGGGAGTGTTTAACATTTCCCTGTAGATATTCAAGGCTTTGTTCCAATAAAATCTTTTAGATGGATGGTTATACTAAATCTCTATCAATATTAATTTCTATTATTTGGGGATGTCTTTAATTTCTTCCTTGCCCCTTGAGGAAACAATAGAGATTTACTGGGTATGTGGATGTTTTTGAGGATAAGGTCACATTCAGTGTTGGCTTAGAAAGTATCAACATGGTTTCTGGTGAAATAATTCCACAAAACTGTTTGGGCTCTTCCCTCGAAATTTCTTGACATCTAGTGATATTTCAGTGTTTTCACACAAGATTTCATAGAAGATCATCAATACGTGTTTAGTGATTTAATTATACATTTTGATTTAATTGAGTTGCGGGCTATAGGTGATATGTATGAATAAAACTTTGCAATTTCTGCATGGAGCTCCTTTCTTCACCTGTTATTCAGGAATTCTGACTATTGTTGGAACAATCATTGCCAGCTTTCTTTTTCTTAAGAAAAACAAATATTGAATTATTGAAAAATAGTTGGTAGAATTATGATATAAGATTTAGAACCAAGGTCAGGCAGTTCATGCATTGCACTTCTCCTAGCATCCCATTGACCCCAGCACTTCCAACTATGTTGTAAAAAAACAGTAGCAAAATAGTTGAATTTGGAAGCTATGATTTTAAATTGTATTGGGAGAATAAGTTGGCAGCAGTTTGTCTCCCAGAGTCCTCCTGTTTCTTTTTTTTTTTTTTACATAAGTTTTTATTTTATTTACATACAGTCCTCCTGTTTCTGTTCTCACCTGAAAAATGACAACATCAAACCAACCTCTCACACTATCACACGGGTGTCAAACTCACGGCGTCACGTTGCCTTCATGTGATGTTTCACAATGTTTTTTCCCTTTGTGGGGTGGTCATGGCCTGCACTTCATGCATCTGGCCCGCAGGCCACCAGTTTGACACCCCTGCACTATTACAAAGAGCTGAAAACATGCAGCTGTGCTTCTTCCACTGAAATCATGGCATCATCAATCATACCCTTGCAATGTTCATGAAGGTTGGAAAACTTAATTATGGTCCCCCAACTCTTCAAACATTACCTACCCCTGTTTTATGTACAGAATTTTGAATAAAAGCAAGGTATTTACTTACCTAACTCCTGGAGGAAAGCTTTTCCATATGTTGAGGCTGTCATTGTGGCCCTACTTCTTAGGTAGTGGAAACCTATGTTGAATAATTTGGTTCTGTGTGAAGAAGATGATCCTGCAAGTACCTGGAAGCCAAGCCATTTGAGACCTGAAAGGTTAAGAACAACACTTTGAAATTTAGAGGTATTGCTCCAGCATTGCACCATAATAGGCTATAATAATCTTCACATGTCAGCACATGGACTTCTGCATTCTGGAATGGGACAACTCACCACAGCCAACTTGCAATGGCCAACTCGCTGCAGGACAACTCACTCGATATTCATCTTTCCCAACTATTTTACAGTGGACTTTGGGGAGATTACAGTATTCCTATGCTACCAAGCTATGCATGCTCCAATATATCTGACTTGTATTTATATATGATAATTCAAGGCAAGGGGAAAGAATTAACAAGTGTGAAACCTATGGTTTAAAAAGTCACTTTTCCATCACATACCTACACAACCGAACACCTACAAATAACCAAACTTTCTATTTCTTTGAACCTGCTTTATTGAACAACTGTGCAGCTGTGCAGTGAAATTGCAATCTGATTTGGCAGTGTTGCTCCTCGCATCTGCCACATTTGTTATGCCACAGGTGGCTTGTAGCATGAGCAAATGCTATTAGTACATAAGATAAAACATAGCTATCATTTCCAATTTCACCCACATCTCCTGAAATTAGATATTATGCACTGGTGTGAGTAAGACTAAATTGTGTTATAAAGATAGCAATTACCACACTGCATTAGTTAAGGTGTGTCAACCGATCAGCAATTGCAGTTGGAAAAGGACAAGTATGGTGCCTCAGAAATGAAAATAATGCTAAGGTAGATCTCGCCCTTAAAAATATATATCTAGATTTGGAAACTCATTTAGATATAAAACTCACTGGGTGACCTTAGAGTAATAATTAACCCTTGGATCAACTTACCACCCAGAGTTAAAGAACTAAACATAACTCCCGGAGCTATTTTGCCAGCAAGATGAAATATAAATTATGAATAGAAAAAAGAACATATCAATTCTACTGATAGAATGTGGGATATATTATTTTTATTTTGCAATGGCATACTTTTAGAAATGGATTCAGAACAACCTTCAAATCTATGTACTAGATGCTTTTGAACTCTATTCAGCTAAAATAAATCTTTGCAATTCCTGAAACTCTTTCTCAAAATATATTTCTTCATAGTTTAGCTTAATGCTGATTGTTTTTATTGTTTTAATGTAAGTGCCTTAAGTTATCATCATCATTCTTTTGTTTTCCCTCTTTCAGGGTTCTTTCTTTTAGTTATTTAAGCTCCTACATGCAAATATAGCACTTTTGAATGTACACAAAGCACAGGCAAAAAAAAAAAGCATCAGTAGTCCTAAATTATTCTTAATAGGGCTCTGTAGCACTTCACATTCAGTACAAAAATGTCCTTCTGAGGTGCACTGGATTCATCTGTCCATGGTTCCTTAACCCAAATATGTCATTTCCTGGAATTATGCTGAATCTGAGCATTGTTTAAGCAACATCGATTTCCCTTCACTACTATCCATACAAATACAAAGAATGATTTATAAAAAGTCAGACAAATGGAAATAGATGTATGGATCATGGGGTTTGGAAGAGAGGGATACATTAGCAAGTTTTTTATTTTACTTTTGTGGATGAGATGACAAGACTTTAAAAAAAAACTTGTGAAAGGTTTTTGACGCATGGGGTGGGACCTTCAGGTAGACCCAAAGAATGCTAGCTGAAAAATGAACACAGACTGGTTGACATGCTCTGCAAACTCTATTCTCTTTAAAATATAGACATGTTTGTGATTCTAATGTTAGGAGTATTAGCATAAATCAGAAAAATAACTTTTAAAAATTTAAATTCCTTTCAATATATATTATAGAAAGTTTGGATGCATAATTATTTTTCTTTTCATGGCAGCTTCCAATGTTGCATAACTTGGAACAGATATAAAAAGTCAGAGGTGTAAGCAAATATCACTTCCCTATTTCATGAGCAGAGAATTTCACTCTCCTTTAAAAGGGACAGTCTCTTTTTAGTTCCAAAAATACTATTAGACACAATTCACTAGTCATATATTCTAACAAAATTTGCATATAAACTCTTACTACATATTTACACGGAGCAAAAGCATTCTATATTGGAAAGATAATTCTTGTTATGGAAGTATTTTTAATGTAGTAAATTTTGCCTCTATTTAAAAGCCCCCTTATTATTTTACTGTACTCCACAAATGAGATTCTTCATAGACGGTCCTTGGGACCTTCTTAAGCTGAAGTGCTGCAAAGTGCTTTATACTTAAGGGTAGCACCCTAACTTTAAAATACAGTTATCTTCTCAGCCTTATCCAACAATTTGTTCTGTGATGAATCCTCAAACTGAGCCCTGGTGTTTTAATGACTAGAAATCATGAATATTAAACCCAAGAAAAGTTGACAGTATTTAAATGAGCATCATTAACAGACACATAAATTAACAGGATTTTTAGTTCTTGTGGAACTGCCGTTTCAATGTTAATTAAACAACTGGAGTGCTCTTGTGCATTCCCAGCAAACTGTCCCTAATGTGCACTGCTGAATATCATTATGGGTGGTTGACTTGCTGTTTAATTATTTTCAAGCTGATATTTTTCGTCCTGCTGCTGCACTAGTTTTATGCTTGTCTTGCATTCAGAAGATGATGGGGGTTTATTCCCCAAGGAGCCTGTCAGTTTGATCTGCATGTGAGGCTTATACCAAAATACTCATTTTTATAACTACTATAACATGCAGATATAATGTGGCTCCCAAGCCCTTCTGAAAAAAAGGGAGGGGGCTTGATTACTGAATGTATTAGCTGCATACATAATAGCTCAGACTTTCTGAGTTTTAGCACACTCTCTCCACCATCATTATTCATTCTGTTCTCAACATGCAGGTGATAAAGAATCTGAATATAAGATGCGGAAGGAAGAGATGTGAGCTAAGCTTTTCTCTGACTTTGATCTCCTATTATTTTTTGTATATGTCTGCTAAAGTGGGAAACAAAATCATGATCACTCATTGGAACCTCGTGTTAGGATATCTTCATCAGATAATTATTTTATAAAGATGTCAGATGAGGTCACTCTTTCCCCCCTTCAATTTATCAATAGACAGAGGATAGTTGCCCAGAATTTACAATCTTTACTTGTCTTCATCTTTTGTTGTTTTGATTCCCATTAGTTGCCCCTCCTTCATTCATGAGCCCTTGTGGCTCAGTGTTTAGAATGCAGTATTACAGGCAAGCTCTGACCCATAGCTTGGAGTTTGATCCTGACGGGGCTCAAAGTTGACTCATTCTTCCATCCTTTCAAGGTTAGTAAAATGAGGACCCAGACTATTGGGGGCAATATGCTGATGTAAACTGCTCAGAGAGTGCTGTAAAGCACTATGGGGCAGTATGTAAGTCTAAAATCTATCACTTTAAGAAATTCTGGAACTAGCAATTTGAACCTCAATCTAATAATTTGATATTTCTAGAGAGGAATGCTCACTCTATTCTAAAGAAGTGGCTTGAACCATCAATTCCCCATTTTGAATTGTTCTGATCTAATATGATTTGAGGTGTAATTCCAGGAAATTTCAAAAGATCTGGTTCATAAGCATACTGATTACAGGAAATATATTTCTATTAAAATATGAATAATCTAGGATTTAGTTTATGTTCTTTTTGTCATGACAATGAGGTTGCAATCTGGATTAGACCTTGATTAGATTCATGATTGGATGGACCATTTCTACTTCAACATGTTTACAAAGTAAAATATAGCTCCTCCTATATACATTCTTACTGCAGTTGTAATTTTTGACTTTTCTTTCAGGAAGCACTAGTATCAACTACTACAGGAAAGGAAAAAAATGTTTCCTACTATGCTGTACAGTTCATAGGAACAAACTGCCTTTGGCCCATTGGGATCTAGGATTATTTTTTAGTAAGAAACATTTTAAATGGATGTCAGAAAATTATGATTAATCATATACTGAAATGGGAGAAACATCTTATATTTATATAAATAAAAATTGTGTTTCCAAACATTCTTCCTACCTACCTATTCTTAGGTGTCTGTATTAATGGACATAATTAATAGGATGTTCCCCTAAAGATATCTGTGTTCAGTATTAGTATTCGATACTAGAACTTGCCAATAGAAACAAAAGTAAAATAGCCAAACAAAATTAATTTCTCTAAAATGTTTAGTAAGTAGTTAAATCAATACATTAAATTTAACACAAAGTAGGCTGCCTGTCCTATCAACTTAAATATAGTGTTTTATGAGAGTTGTTTGCATGTGAATGCAGATCATCATAGGAGTTGGACATTTTTAGATTAAGTCTAATAGTAAATGATTTAATTTATTTTACTTTCCGGGATAATATTTGGTTAGCTAGTTCATGGTTTTGTCTGTATTGGATTGGGTGCAAAAGGTTGGTATAATCCTATAAAAATCATGCTTGCTATTTTTCTGCCTGGCATTTTCAGTCAAGGCAGTTAATAGGAAATATGCTATTACAGTACTAATAAAATTCAGCTCTGACAAAAGGAGATTTAAATCGGGATTCTATATTCCCAAATAAATGTTAAATGTTTACAAAAATTTAATTCAGCCTGGGATCTGCTATAATTAATACAATAGGCATAACTGAAATATGTGGGTTTCTTGTAAGTTAACCATATTTTACATGCATTTGTAATTGGTGTATTTATAAACCAAATATGGTATAGGTTCTCCTGCTTGAGCAGGGAGCTGGACTAGACCTCCAAGGGCCCTTCCAGCTCTATTCTATTCTATTCTATTCTATTCTATTCTATTCTATTCTATTCTGTCGAGCTACCTTTTAAGAAAACTTACCTCTCCCCAAGCAACATGCATCAAGTTGATGAAAATGAAGCAAGAAACAATAAAGGAACTGAGGGATTTAAAACTGTCTAGAACTGTGTTCCTCAACCTTGCAACTTGAAGATATGTGGACAGCATGCTGACTGAGGAATGCTGGATGTTGAAGTGCACACATCTTCAAGTTTCCAAGGTTGAGAAACATTATTCTAGAAGACTTGAGTGGCAAACAGTATCTGCATTTTCCCAAGAACACTTTATGAATCTATCTATGAATTTAGTAAAACTTTACCTGAAGAAGATTTTACTTTTATACAAATATCACTGGATATAGAAAACCTGTAATCACTTTTGGCCTAATTATTTTTGTGTTCACGTGATATGCACACAATCATCTTACATACTGTTTATTCAACATTCAATAAGTCAATCTTCAAATTTTAAGGACTCATAAGCTACAAAGACTGGGCTCGCATAAAATTTTAGGCTAAAATTATGATTACCAAAATGTGATTGATTAATTTGTGATTCTGTGTGACCTATTAATGCAACCCTTATAGTTATTGGTTGAACTGGTGTTTGCTGTAAGAGCAAGTCGGGTTATTTGCAGACATTCAGAAAAACCAAAATTTTAAAAATATCTTTTCTTTGTTCAATTCTTTCAATGTTTTGTTTTCCCCTGTGGCAGTGAGGTTCCAGTTAAAATAATCATATTGCATCATTTGGCTCAGGTTATACTAGATAATTACAGAGTCTTTAAAATTGATTCTCAAGTTGTGAGAAATGGAGACAATTTATACTAGAACAGATGGTAGGCCTTCATTTGCCTGTTGACAGGTAGCGTGTTGTCAGCACTTTAGGTTGTTATCATACAGAGAACAGCAGTTTGGTAACCCAGTTGGGACCCTGAAGAAAACACTGTGCAGACACTGTTGGACATTTGCAGGCAAAGGAAGCTATAGTAGAATATGTATGTACATGCAATGTTTTAGATATTGTATTTTCAACATGATTAATTATATTTGAATCCTGTTTAACTCAGTGAAATTAAATTACTTGTAGCAACCTTGACCTATTGGTTTAGTAGACAATTTTAAATTTTAACTTATGTTTATTAACAATTGATGTCCCAATGACCTTGCTTCTCTTTCATTTGCCAATTCATTTAGAATGGGATGGAATGGAGTAGAGTAGAGTAGAGTAGAGTAGAATAGAATAGAATAGAATAGAATAGAATAGAATAGAATAACAGAGTTGGAAGGGACCTTGGAGGTCTTCTACTCCAACCCCCTGCTTAGACAGGAAACAAATGCCGTTGTGGCTTGTCCTGAGTGGGCCTCACATATTCCAGATTGAATGCATGCCCATTCGCACAAATGCACCGCAAAAAGTTGCACTTTACCATTGTATCACATCATTATAAAGGGTTGTATGACTCATTAAATAAGTGGGGTGTCTTTCTGTGGTCATGCCCATTATCTTGCCTTTTGGGGATGCTGTCTCTCTCTCACACAATGTCCTGCTTGTTCCTTATATAATGACAAACAAAATAACTTCATCTTTCCTTCATTAGTATTAATATTCCTCAACTTATGACCACAATTGAGCCCAAAATTTCCATTGCTAAGCAAGGCAGATGTTAAATGAGTTTTGCCCCTTTCTACATTTTTTCCTGCAACCGTTGTTAAGCGAATCTTATGGTCATTAAGTAAATCTGGCTTCGCTTAATGACCACTGACTTTGCTTGTGGGAAGCCTGCTGGGAAGGTCACACAAATGGTGGTCACATGACCCCGGGACAGTACAACTGTCATAAATAAATGCCAGTTGCCAAGCAGCCAAATTTTGATCATGTGACCATGGGGATGCCTCAACGGTCGTATGAAAAACCCTTTTAACTTTTTTTATTGCCTTGTAACTTTGAATGACCACTAAATTAATGGCTATAAGTCAAGGACTACCTATACACATTCAGTGTAATGAATCTGAGCCTTCCTCATGCAATGAAAACTTTTGTTCAAGTTGCAAAGTTTTGCATATCAGGAATCAATGCCTGAAAAAAAATGTATTTGATTTTGCTTTCTAGGTTCATAAGAGTCTCTTTAGGCAATATTTTCCTTGTTGATTTTGGAGTGTCCTTTTATCATTTTTGCTGGATCGCAATTAATTTACTACAATGTATGTGTGTGTGTGTGTGTGTGTGTATGTGTGTATGTGTGTGTGTGTATGTGTATCTATCTATCTATCTATCTATCTATCTATCTATCTATCTATCTATCTATCTATCTATCTATATATGTATATCTTGGGTTCTTATCGGGTTTTCTCCCGCGTAAAGTTGGCGGTTTCTATCGCCGTAAGAACGGCG
>JANHFL010001941.1:43236-82926 GCA_032468155.1 Oxyrhabdium leporinum | reverse complement strand
CTCCTCCTCTCTGGGGCAGCCCCTCAAATATTGGAAGATGCTCTCCTGTCTCCCCTGGTCCTTCTCTTCCCTAGACTGGCCAAGCCCAGTTCCTGCGACCGTTCGTCGTATGTTTGAGCCTCCAATCCCCTCATCATCCTGGTTGCTCTTCTCTGCCCTCTTTCCAGAGCCTCAACATCTTTTTTATAGTGTGGGGACCAAAACTGGATGCAGTACTCTAGGGGTGGCCTTACTAAGGCTTTATAGAGTGCTATTAATACCTCACGTGATCTTGATTGAATCCCTCTGTTAATGCAATTTAGGATTGTTAATGCAAACTAGGATTCACTTCTGTCGGTTCATGGTTTATGTTTCTGCTTCTTCTCATCTGTTTCCAAATTCTCCCCAATCTCTTTTAGAAGGATGTTTATGGCTTTTAGTGTTATGCATATGTGTTACTAATTTTATTTGCTTATATTATCATCCATGGGGAGGGGTTCTTTTTTTGGGGGGGGGGAATCCAATGATATACAAACACTAATGAGCAAATAAACATCCAGGGGTTGGGAGAAACACCCATGCAATTAAAATAAACCCAAATCCACAATGCAAGCAGAAATAGGGAAAGCTTCAGCTCAATTTAATTTTATCTGTTTCCCAAGAACTGTAAAAATTACGTTTGCATATTTTATTGCCTGAAAGTTGCGGTTATGCATGATATCAAAAGGGAGCTAGGATCTCGCATGGACCAAGTGTTTCAAAATGCATGAAGAGATTTGTCTCATAAATATTTTGCAGCCAACTCTGAGCTGTTTTTAATTTTTTTAACTGTTTTTAATAATTGCAATACAGGCAAACTAATCGGAGTTGGACCATTTCTATGCAAATAAAATTTGCCTTTATCTCCTCCGAATTCCATCAGTCATATTTTACAGTTGGAAGAAGTTCTTCTGGAATGCAAATGGACTAATTCCTTAAAATCTTGCTGTCCTTCAAAGGCACGGTCATTCATCCAATTTCTGTTTTTTAGGTTCTTTATGAATAAAATAGGCCCCCTTTTGTCTCTCTCCTAGTCTAGGCTGAGAGCTCAGATGTGACAAAAGGAATTTTATCATCCCTGACTCTCTGAGTGCTTATCAAACTATTGATAATTCGTTTAGTGTCCGTTCGAAGTTGCAGCACGCTGCAAAAGGTGACTGATTATGACTGATTTTCACACTTATGACCATGGCAGCACTTCCCATGGTCATGTGATCAAAATTCAGAGGCTTGGCAACTGACTCATATTTATGACAGCTGCAGTGTCCCGGGGGGGGGAGGGGGGGAGGTGTCAAGTGATCCCTTTTTACGACCTTCTGACATGCAAAGTCAGCAGGGAAGCCAGATTCACTTAATAACTGTGTTACTAACTTAACACCTGCAGTGATTCACTTAACAACTGTGGCAAGAAAGGTCGTAAAATCGGGGAAAATTTGCTTAATCAATCAATCAATCAGAATAGAGATGGAAGGGACCTTGGAGGTCTTCTAGTCCATCCCTCTGCTCAAGCAGGAGACCCTATACCATTTCAGACAAGTGACTGTCTAGTCTCTTCTTAAAAGCCTCCAGTGATGAAGCACCCATAACTTCTGAAGTCAACTTCTGTTCCACTAGTTAATTGTCCTCACTGTTAGGAAGTTTTTCTCAATTCCAGGTTGTTTCTCAATTTCCTGTAGCACTTCATTGCTTACTTCCCTCCATGTAGCTGTGGTACCATTAAGGACTACTCACTTAGTACAGTTGGTCAGTCAGCTACAAACCCATCTGGTGGTGATGCTGTCTACGCCACATCTTTCTAGCTTACCAAGAAATAGATTGTGGTTTACTTTGTCAAATGCCTTACTGAAATATAACGTTTCACTTAGACACAAAAATCTGGGGCTCAATTGTGGCCGTAAGTTAAGAGCTACCTGTAGAGGAAAAAATTGAACTTTTTCATATGCCAACATTAAGAAAAACCAGAACAGTCTAATATTAACCATCCATATAGCAAAAACCTGGCAAGAATTCAGCCGTGATATTAAGACATGTTCATTTTCTTGAGCTACACGCCTCCAATGGATTCTGAAAAGCACAAGGAAAAGGCCATTGCTCTAAAATACAACACACACACACACACACACACACTCTCTCCTGGGAAAGTAGCTTGGCCTGAAGGAATTCAGTTAATTATTATTTGTGATGGAGAAAAGATGGCAGTTCTGTGGTTTGTGTAGTTAACACTCAGTGGATTTCCAGAGAGTAAGGAAAAAAATAAATAAAGAGCACAGCTAGAGAGGCAGAAAATTTAACCAGAAGCCTGCCAACTAAGAACCATTTAAAAAATAATAATCAAATTACTCATCTGGAATTATTCCTATTCAGGCTTTCAAGTTCACAAGGAAAAAAAAAAGAACCATTTTTACAGCGCAGAAATAACCACATTGGAAAGGTCTCCAGTCTAAATTGATCAATTGTCTTTTAAACCTCTCACAAAAATTCCCATCGGCCAGTTGGTTGCTGGCGGCCACCTTGGTTGAATGGCCCTATAATTGAAATATAGGTGTCACCACACAATGAATTCCCCCTGAATAATCAGTTCAATTCCATTAGCTAATTAAAGCACTGGGAACTAAAGTCTCTGCAGAGGTGCTATTTGATGTATTAAAAGAAACTGGAGATAGTAGAAATGAAAGTGACTGCTCACAGTTGGAAGGAATTCCAGAGTCTCTTTTCCACTTTCCATTATCCTCAAAATAGGACACCCTAAAGAAACACTAAAATAATTGTGTTTTGGCTCTGAACTCGAGGGGTGAAAATGGGTTCTAATCTTCATGGTCTTGTATGAAAAAGAACTGGTTCCCCTCTGCCAGGCTGGTCCTTTGCTGTTTCCAGGGCGGCCCTATGGGCCAGATCTAAGCACCCCGCGGGCCATATCCTGCCCATGGACCTTGAGTTTGACACCCCTGCTATAACTCCTGCTTATAACAGGGCAGTTATTGAAGCTTATAAGCAGAGGCAATATTCCATATACACCAGATGTGATCCTCAGAAAAATACAGCAGTTTCTCAACAGGTGAATGGGCTGGAAAGGAAGAGCATCCCTAATAGCAGAAAGGTGATCAAATTCCTAAGGATGAAAAATAAGCTATTTTCAGTCACTATATGAGAGGAGCACATGGAATTAACAGATAATGTGCAGCAAGTGTCACAAGCTTCTACTTATCTTTTTAGCCCCAAAGCTTTAGCCCTTGATAATAATGTGATGCAGCAAAGAAGGTGTGAATGAGGGAACTCCAAGCCCAGGTAATTCAGCTCACATTTGAAGGTGGGTTTTGCTTGTTGATTAGGAAATCCTTCTCAAGAAAATATATGGCACCAACTGCTTTTCATGCTAGATTAGTGCTCCCGTGGTCAATTTGCTTTTACTAATGTCAGGGCCCTATGGTGCAGGTTCATCTGTTGCATAGCAACTGCCTCAGCAGCAGCAGCGGAAGTAGCCATGCATAAAAGATTACACATGATGGCAGGGCACAAGTGTGAAGATTTTCAAAATTAGATACAATCTCAGCATGAATATGAACTGCCAAATTGACACAGAAGGATTTTTTTTTCCAAGTCATCAAGTTCTCCATATTTATCAGGTAAAAGTCATTTAACTGCAGTGCACGTAAAAGAGAAAATTCAGAGGACAGTCATTTAGGCAGAGGGAAAAAACCAATAATGGAATACAAACAAATGTAAACAAAAAGGCCTTCTTACACTTTTGACAGCAAGGCTTATTTCAGGTGCCTTGTGTTATAGATGTCCTTGACAGAATAGATGTTTGAATACATTTTCCATCTTTTCTTCTCTCCCTGCCCTCATTCCTGATGGTTTACCTCTTCAGGTTTTTCCAACTGCTGCCAGAAAGATAATTCAGCTGATTTAAGTTAAAAAGGTCCCTTGGCTAGCACTGACATTTCTCCATCCGTGTATTAGCAATGCTGCATCAGAGGTCAAATGGATTTGGTAGTCCATCACCTTGCTTGATGCTAGAAATCCCAGCTAAAAAGTTATCAAGAGAAGGCTGTCTAGACTGTGCTTGAAGACTGCCAGCGAGGAGAATCTATCACTTCTCTAGATAATGGGTTCCATTTTCAACTGCTGTGCCAATACATTTCTCCTGAAAGCCTTTTTTACTTCATATATATTGGATCCATGTACTCCTGCTTTCTAAAGCTTCAGAGAGCAAGAGTACTTCTGTACTATCACAAGCCAGATTCTTGTACAATTTTGAGTCAGCTTGCAGGTCTACTCACTGCTATTGTTGGAAGGAAAATCCATCTGGTTCAGTTCCAAGCTGGGAGAAAGATGCTGGAAACAACATAGAGGCTGATTGGAAAGAAAGTTTAGTGAACAGAACCACAAAGTGTACAGTTCTGGGTCAGCTGATTAAATAGTTGAACGAGTGGATAGATCTTTACAGGTTTCTGTGACTTTAAAAAAAACCCTGTTCTGGGGGGTTGATACAATGAAGGGGCTTGTGTTCTGTGGCTAATGGCTTTCTTCGTCCTATGTTGGATCTTGGGTGTGGGGCTGCTTTCTAATCCTATCATTCTGCCTTTGTTAGCTGTCAGACTTTGCTGGAAGGAGTTTCAAAATATCATGTCTTGAATGGATTTCTGCTTGCAGTATTTGCTTTGCTTATAAATAGAGCTATCTAGATACTTGTCTTCCTCTTTCAATAAGCTCTTTATCTCTTAAGTGCTGGCATCTGCTGTGGGCCATTAAGAAAGACTTGGGGGCTGCTTTCTGCCTCTAAAACATGTTTCTCCATTTCTCTCTTTGGGGAAATATAATATTCTGCCTTTTTTAAATATTTCCCAAAATATTTTGTTCTTCTTGGGGGGGGGGGGCCTTCCATGCAAACCTTAGAACTACTAATGAGCCAATTAGTGTCTCTTCCAGTTGATCAATAGGTGAGTAGCCCAGCCTATCCTTCTTTCTTGGCATTTATTTCATGGTGACTAACTGACTACCTTTAATACTTCCCACGAACATTTCAGTGTGTTAAAACCCTTAAAGTGCAACATCTACAATGGAGATAATATTCCAGAATACAATAGAACTATTACTTTTTGTGATTTGATAGTTGACAGTTATGCAGCTATTGGTTGACCCTTTTGTCTTCTTTTGGTAGGTTTTATATATTGTTGATGCATATATAATGCTACATTCATTCACGGGCATTCTCAATCAATAATAACCATGCTTAACATTGGGGATTATAAAAGTACCTAAATGCAAACATGTTTACTTCACCTAAATATTTTTTTTAATTGCAGATTTTTATTCAATTCTTGTATTTGGAAGGATTAGGTTTCATAAAATACTTCCTACATTTTGCCAGTCAATTCTTAGATCAGAGATCACACTTTAGTGAAGCTATATGTGATAAAGAAAAACTGCTAACATTTCAGTCCCTTCAGGGGACTTATTTAAATAAGTAGCATAATAGATTGAATGTTTTAGAGCAAAAGAATTCCCAACCAAATTTCTGAATGCCTGCAGGTTCGCTTCCAAAATATCAGAAATAATATTTAGTAGTGCTTATTTAATTTTGGTGGAGGAGGGAAGGGGCTTGGAGTTACACTTGTTTCCTTGTGACTACATGGAGACATTCAGGGAATTTTCCAGGTACCATTTTAGAAGTTTATCATTGCATTTTTTTGAGAGGGAATGATTGGCCTAAGCTGGCTTTGTATGGCTAAGTAGAACTCTGGTTTTCCTGCTTGTAGCCCAGCAACCTATCTACTAGACTAGGTATTTTCCAGTAATTTAATGGACAGTGATAATTACATGGAGCCTTCCATGTGGGTGAAATTAGAGAGAGAGCTTCTTCCACCGACTTGTGGAACCCATCATCTTTTATGAAATATATTTAAGGGATATGGGGGGAGGGAATAGGATCTTTATGAAAAAACACAATATTTTGAACTCCAGAACAGGGGTGTCAAACTTTCGGCATCACGTGGTCATCACATGACGTATTGTGACTTTTTCCCCCTTTGCTAAACTAGGGGTGGACATGGCCAGAGCGTGACGCATCCGGCCTGCGGGTTGCAAGTTTGATACCCCTGCTCTAGAACCTGGGTTTTTTTCTAGTCAGTTTTTCTAGTTTGGGTCATTAAGTGAATTTCTCAAGATTATAATAGCAACTGAATCTTCCTTCCTTCCTTCCTTCCTTCCTTCCTTCCTTCCTTCCTTCCTTCCTTCCTTCCTTCCTTCCTTCCTTCCTTCCTTTTTCTTCTGTCCTTCCCTGTTTATTCATAATTAGGCACATTTTACTTGGTGTTGTGTTTTTTAGCACCCGAATAAAGCACCCAAAAAAGCATGCCTTCTGCTTTGATTGGAAGGACAAAAGACTCAGGATAACTCTGCAGGGAATGCATATGTTTCTCACACTTGCAGAAGCAGCAGACTGCTGAAAAGAGGAATCTGGGAGGTAAGATCAGACTAATGAAACAGATGAGGTGGTGTAACTTGTGCTACTTCATTGCCACAATGACTTGAAAGCCAAGTCACATATGGCACTGAGAATTTAGATAGCTAGAATATGTTGTAGGGAAGTCTGCAAGAAAGCTGTTCCATGAAGTCTTTGAGCCTTTGTTTAACTAGCAGTAATTAACTTGCTTTCTCTTGAGTTAGGAATGCAGAAGTTATTCCTATCCCTGGACAAATGTGTATCTGGACAAGAAATTACATGATGACAGTTGCTGTCTTTTGATGCTAGAAAATACTTTTATTAGGAAATTACAGCCTCTTTTACTCTGGGGTGGAAGAGACATGGAAGCATCGGAAAATAGCTTACTGAAATTGGCCTTTTGCTCTAAAAAAGAGCAAGTCCTTTTTGATTAATCTTTGAATTATCCAGGTTTCCTAAGGATAAGCAGCTAAGACATTTTACATCTCAAAGGAGGATCTGACTTGATTAATCTAAAACAGCAGGTTCCTCTTTGGAGGGTGTCACTAATCTGCACAATTGGTAGATAAAGTAATTGAAGTTCTCATGGGCTGTACATATTGGAGATCGTTCTCTTCCAGGAGAGTTCATTAGTGGGACAAAGTTATAATTCAATGTTCAAGCTCCCAGCATAAATAACAAAAGTATTTTCTCATCTCTGGTTTTCGGCATGGAAAGTGGGGTGGTTATGGCTGGAACTGGAATACAACAATAACAGTATGCCAGAGACTAAGGGGTGGCTGGGTGGTGTAAAGAGCATAAAATGTACTGATAATGTATATAACTTTATTTTTCTTGTGGAAAAACACCACTTTCTCAATAACATACTATGATTTACATTTCTAGGGAAAGCTTGCCCACCATCACACTGGGCTTTATCTGAGGCCTAAACTAAAGATATTGATTTTCCTATGCTTAACCAATCATACTTACTGTTCTTTTTTTTTAACTGAAGGATCTTTGTCTTGCAGCATTATATTGGGAGGAAGGAGAGAGAAGAAATATGAGGGAAGAATGCATACATACCTCTCCCAGCTTGTACCAGGAAACAGAGAGATGTTTATGTTCAAAAAGAACTATTTTGCCAAAAGTACAATGAAAAAGTTATCATTGCTTTCCAGTTGCACCTCTGTCTCCAAAATTTGCAGTTTAGAAACCAGCTGAAAGAGTTTCCATGTTCATGAACTGGCAGGCATTTGATGAGGCAGAGAAAACCTAATTTAAAACAAAGGGATGAGACGTAAAGCCATGGTTTTATCTATATTTTGTTCATTAATTTATAATGGCAGGGTTCATGCAACAGATTAAGGCAAAACTAACAAACCACAATTTTTTAGCACATTGTGGAACTCCACTGGGTGCTTTACTGGTACACCTCTTGAGATTTGCTGAATGTTTCATTTTTTCCCCTTAAAATAACAAGCACATTTGTATGTGCAGCCATCAAAGTTATTGCTGCCCTAGTTGAAAATAGCTTTTAAAATAATTTCATACCAGCAGATTAAGAGAAGAAAAGATAAATACAAACAGTATGGGAAGTCCTTTTGCTGATGTCCTCTAGCAAGGAATTAACATAGTTTGGGATATGAAAGTCTGTTTTGGGAGATGTGAGTACTTATTCAAATGAATGCTTATGTAATTAGATGAATACATCTCATATTGATGATGAATCATTAAGCTGGACTTGGCATTGGCCTTTGATCTTAACCACTTAAAAATAATTCTATTGTTACAGAATATAGTTCCTCATACCAGAGACAAGTTATAGAAGCCTTTTGAAATCACTTGTGGCTTCAACAGTTTTGCTACTGTATATCTTAGACATCTTTATCCATGAAATTAAGAACATCAAAACCTGATACACATAAAATGTAAAATATGCTCTAGTCAAGCATTATGAAAAAGGAAGATATAAATGTGCATAAATCATTGTGTGTATGCATATGCAGAAGAAATGAAGATAACTTCTACAGTTTAAACAAATATGATACATTTCATCATAATGAAGAACTCCTTGTAGAATTCAATAAAGTGGGATATAGGGCACATCAACTGAACACATCAAGCACATTACAAGAAATTTTGTTTAGAATATATATCAATATGTAGGCTGTCACTCTTATAAAAGTCTTCACATTTCCGTAAAGTTACGGAAGTTTAAGGTGTGCACAGTTCATAGACTAGTAGGATTTCATTATTGTTAGAGGCTTTTGTTTCTAGAATGGAATTAATTTAATTTTCATTTTCTCACTACATTCCTTACAATCAATAACAGTGGCATTTTTATTTTGATATTTCAAATTGAATATATGAGTGAAATCATGCAGGCAGTCCTCGACTTGCAATAGTTTGTTTAGTGACCGTTCAAAGTTACAATGTCTCTGAAACAAGTGACTTATGACTGTTTTTCACACTTACAATTGTGGGCACTATCCCCATGGTCGTGTGATCAAAATTCAGCCGCTTGCAACTGGTTCATATTTATGATGGTTGCAGTGTCTCGCAGTGATGTGATCAACTTTGGTGACTCTCAGTGGGTAAATCAGTGGGCTAACTTAACAACCATGTTACCAACTTAACAACTGTAGTGATTCACTTAACAGCTGTGGCAAGAAAAGTGATAAAATGGAGCAAAATTCACTTAACAATGTGTCGCTTAGCAATGGAAATTTTGGGCTCAATTGTGGTCATAGTTGGAGGACTAGCTGCATCCAAAGTTATGAGCTAGGTAACAAGCTCACCTCTGGAAATGTCCACTTGACTTCATCTTCAAGTCAGTCTCACTCCACTAGTTCTTCACTTACTCTAAATAATGGATGGGCAACTATGGTCCCCTTTATGACCTGTGGATTTTAATTCCCAGAATTCCTGAGCAAGCCATGCTCCTGAGCCCACCCCTGCTTTAAACATTCCAGAATCTTCCCCAGCCACTAGCACCATTGACTTCCATCCAGCTGCTCCAGCAATTGGTTTGTTTCCATTCATGATTCCACTTTCTCCATTCTTTTCTCTTCTCTCTCTCTGCCATTACAGTCCAGTGCCTCTTGCTCACTGGACAAAGCAGCCTTCCAGTCCTTCCTTTCATTATTTGGGGATTACTACTGTGTAGCTCAGTTAATACAAATCGCTCTCAGATCTCTCAAAGAAACTTTGTTTTAGGAAACATTGTGTATTCTATTTGCTAATTGTGTAGTGTTTTAAGTGAATAAAACCTCATCAGTGTGTAATATTATTCTAGTAATTCAAACAGTCAAATTGATTGATATATACATTTCTTATATCAGTGAATACAAGGCTTGAATGCTATTTGGGTAACTTCCTAAATAGTGAAAAACAAAGCTAGCAAGCATGGCTCTTCACAAGAGAAGAGATTCCATTCCATTTATAAAGAGCAGACTAAGAGAAGAAAACCAATCTTTGAGAGATAAATGCAAACAAACTAAAATCTAATTAGGTAACCTAGGAGTACTCACTGTTTCCCCTAGTTTAAAATATTGGTGCTGCTTCTTTTGTTTCCATGCTGTGGAATTTATCCATTCTAAGAACATTTTCCACTTTCCCTTCACTGAATTTCTTGATCCATCTAGTTGAATTGTTAAAATGGTAACATATTTCTTTTTGAACTAATATGCAAATGGTAGATGAACCAAGAGTGTAGCAATATACCTTGCACAGAGTAGAAAGAAAAATAGCCTTCATTTATTTTTTGTCAGGTAATAGCATTTTGCTGCTTGAAGGAACAATCAGGCTTCCCTATTTATCACATTTTCTATTTTTCTCTATTATACCTTTTTGACACAAAATAGTTGAGAGTATTTTGTTATCTTCTTTTTCTGCATGAAATTTTGTTCTCTTCCAGTGAATGTTCCAACTGTGTCATTAGCATTAATTAGCATTTCAAATTAAAACAATATTTTAGAATTAATAACTAATATTAGTGAGAGGCAGTGCGGTATAGGAATTAAGGGATTAGAACTAGAAAAACTCAAATTCAAGTCCATTCATAATCATCAACCTTCAGTATGTGACTTAAGTTACCTATTCTCTCTCTCAGATCATCCTATCTCAAAGAGTTGTTTTGAGGTAAAAATTAGAGGACGATACATCCCATCTAGGTATTCTAAAAGAAAGGACAGATGTAAGTTTAACAAATGCATAAACAGTCATATCTTTTTGTCTTTCCTCATTACAACATCAGCATTTTAGCATTAGGCCTAAAGATTTTTATCCATGTAGTAGGGTTGCATTGATATTAACTTTGTCATCTTCTCATCTTTCTCATCTTCTCATCCTTCCTATTACATCCTTCTCCCATTGATATCTATGATTTATCATGTTGTTGTATCTTATTTATTATTTAACGATTGTAAGTATGATCTATGACATATGACCTATCACTTTGTTGTTGTATGTACATTGAACGCTTATGCACTGGAGACAAATTTCTTGTGTGCCCAATCGCACTTGGCTAAGAAAGGTCCTATTCTATTCTAATTCACTTTAATGTAGTTTTCATATGAAAACATGATATACTAGATCATAGCTGAGGGATTCATGGAGAGAAGGAATTCTTACAATAACTTGTCTAGCTATTTAAAAGTGAGGTTTATGCAATTATAGTAATTGATGTTACTTACAATTATACATTCTTTGGGCTGCAACTTGCCTTAGTTTGTATTTGCATCAAGCCAATCCAGTCAAAAGCATGGGATCAAACTGTAGCATATAAATAATTCTAAACATATTGCAATTCCTATCTCATGAGAGGTTAAACTCTTTGGTAATATTAATACCAAGCCTGTATTAGGCTTCAAAAGTAATCGCACAGTTTAGGGATTCCAAGTTCAAGACTGCTTGTGTTTGAAAGGAGCAACCTGTACTTCATGAGAATATAAAACTCTTAAGCACTCATGCCTCAACAGGGAGAGAAATTCATAAGCATTATTATGATTTTATGATATTTAACTCATGGAAGAGACATTGACTGGCACTCATCACAGAAAGGGACAAGGAGGGGTATGAATGTATTAAAAACTTTTATAGGCAGCTGTAAAGTCTTTGTCATCTCAGCAGAAGATTGGCATAAATATCAAGTGCTAAAGAACAAATGTTGAGTTAAAGGCTATATAAAAACAGAGTTATATCCCATTCCCCCAAATGTGGCATTTAAGCTTTCCTATCTAACATTTCTAATTCTGAGTCTGTCTACTTGAGGCACCAGGGATGTTCTGTAATAAAACAGTAACAGCCCTCTGCGTTCTGGCCACAGCAGAGTCATTTCATTATGTCATCAACAAATCTAATAGAGTTATGTGTAAACCTAAGCAGGGGATGGAAAGACGCAACTGAGGCTGAAATTTCAGATCCTGATGGTACACATATTTCTTGGAAAAATAATCTTAGCTTTCAGTAATAAGTTCCTATCTGATTAGTTCCAAAGAAAATCCTATTAAAGAGGCATATGTACAAAGCTCATGATTTCCCCCCCTCTAATCAAATTCATGGACATTTCAGGTTCTACGACTTAATGGGATTGCATAGTTAGATGGCACATTAGAGAGAGTATAAGATATGTCATAAATATATTATGGAAGCTTTTACTGGAAACCTCTTCCATATAAAAAAAAGGAGGAATAGTTTTAATCTTCTTGAAATGCAGCCATAATAGAATAAAATGTTTTACCAGAAGAACATATGATAGAGATATTATATTAAGTGGTCATTCATGCATTTCCTGTTTTATTATACTGCCCCAAGTAGGAAATTACTATAAGAATTGAAAATCAGGTATGTATCCATCTTTAGCTATCTCTATATAAACTGGCAGCTGTAGTACTTATTTCCAGGAAAACTCAGTTACACAGTTTTGGAAAGAAAATGTTGCTTTCAGGTCCACAGTAATGGTGATCATTAGACTATTTTGATACTAAGCTAGTCTTTGTATTTTTACCGCTGATGTATATTATAAGTTTATATTGATCATGCATAATACATTGCTTTGCCTAAAGGATTCCATGAAATAAGCTTGCCTACAGTGGTCAATAGTCTTTGATAGAAAACCCTGATTCCCTCTATAAAAATGTAATCTCCTCTTCATCCTGTGGAAATGGAATAGATACAATCCTGAATGTGGAGTATTGAATTCTGTGGGAATTATTGCCAAAAACATGCACGGTATGATTCTAACCATCTGGTTTTCTTAGTGTATTTTACTGACATTATTTGCTCCTCCATACCAGGACTCCTCTTCCTTCACCACAATGAGGCAGCATAGCAGGATTTGGTGAGGGGGGAGGATACAAACTATACATTTTTAAAATATGCCACAGTTTGCATCCCTGTCATCTGATTGCAATTTTAATTATATCTGCATAAGGTTCAAGATAAGCTGGAATGCAAAGTCATTAAACGTGGCATTTTATTCTTTTATAATTCAAGATGGATTATATTTGTTGAGAAGAATAAAATAGGTATATCGGGCTTTGTTCCATAAGGTTTTGTGGTTTAACATTCTTGTTTGTTAAGAGAGAAAAATGCAAAGATCCTGAATGGCTTATATTGATTACAATTTTAGGTTTAAAACATTATATACATCATAATAACAAAAGCAGACCCGTATTTTTCGGAGTATAAGATGCACTTTTCCCCCCAAAAAGAGGGTGAAAATTTGGGTGCGTCTTATAAACAAAATGTAGCCCTGTCCACCCACCGGCCCCCACCCTTTGGCCATTTTCGGCCTCTGCGGGTCGCATTTTAGACCTGTTCCAGGCTGCAGGGATTGCCACAGACCATCACCGCCTTCGTGCCTCGCGTTTTTGACCTCTGTGCCTCACATTCTCAGCCTCCAAACGCTCCATTTCAGCTCCCTTCAAGGCTGCGGGGATCACCACAGCACATTGCCACTGATCGCCACCTCTGCACATCGTGCTTTCGGCTTCTGCATGCCCTGGTTTTGGGCTCTGTGCGTTGCGTTTTCGGGCATTTCCAGGTGGTAGGGATGGCGTGCCTTTCCTGTTGGACAGTCCCAGTTTCAACTCTTCCTCCTCTGAACCAGGCTCTGATGGGGCCATGACACTTTTCACCAAAACATTAGTAATCACCATCTTTGCTCATTTTCTCATAACTTTTCTGGTTACTTTCGCCAACTATGTAAGATAGAAGTTCAATTCAGGGGTGGCAAAACAAATGTTGCACAGAATCCTGTTCATTTCTTCAGAATCCACCTGCTTTTAGGAATCTTGCATGACATTGTCTCTATCACTTCTGTGGAAATTGACCAGCCAAAATCCAGATTCCAGCAATAAGAGTATTTTATCCTGCAGTTGCCTTGAAATTTTGTCACAGCAATTCTGTAACTGATCTTGAAGTTAATCCTCCATCAAAGAATCCAAATCAAACTAACCCTAACCCTTCTGTTGCCTCACCTCCTGCACAGTATATCTAGCAGGCCTCAGTGGATCATCAAGCAGGAAGAGGCCATTCTAATGTAAGTCCATCAAGAGCTGCAGCTGCCTCTCTTTCAGATCTTGATTAGAGCCTACATAGAAAGGGCCACAGAATGCCACCCAAATGCCTATAGAAACCACAGTTGAAAGGATCATTCATCTATGGAAATAAGTGGTACTTAGCTGTTTGGCAGCTAGATAGTAACTTGACCAAGCTATGTCCTTCATTCTCTGATCATATCTAACTTGCTTTGAGTACCAAGAACTAATATGTGGCCTTCCCCTGATTCAAGCCCTTAACAACCTGCCATTGCTTGCTGTGACGTTCATTTACTCTTTAACTGCTATCACAACCTCCCACAAGGAAGGCCACAATAACTCTGGGGAAAATTCATCAACAACTCACAACTTGGACTCGGTATTGCTGTTCATTTGGAAGGGTAATACAGAACAGTCTCAGTTGTCCCGCCTGCCCATCTTTCGAAATCAGGCATCAGATCCTATTATTGGTAGAACGGTGCTTCTTATTGTATGCCTGCTTTTAGATGATTATCATGTAGCAGTGGAAAAGTAGCCAAATTTCTTATTTAAAAAATGGCTTGATAAAATTTGATCAATAATCCTGGTTTAAAAGATCTTTGACAAAAATTCACCTGCTGAAAAAAACAGAGGGAGAGCCTTATGTTGTTAGGACTGATAGGATTATACCCTTTTATTCTTCACAAGCAGGTGCAGTCTTGCCAGTCCCAATTAAAATAATAATCTTTTTCTTAACCAAACAGCCTATTACACAATTGCTAATTGTAGAACTATTTTTGTAATGCTTTTTCTATTTTAATCTTTTTTTCTTCTTTCCTACATTTTGTTTTATGAAGAAAAAAAGAAAGAAAGAAAGAAAGAAAGAAAGAAAGAAAAAAGAATTTGCACAACTGATCAGAAATATTTTTAAGTTAAGGCATTTCATAAACGTAGCCCTTATTCATAGGCTCTGCTTGTGGGTTCCAAATAAATTTATAGCACGTTATTCTTTCAATATTTAGCATCTGGAATTCTAAACTTATTTGGTGGGGTTGTTGTTTTAACCAACAGAGTACAAGTAGTCCTCAACTTACAACAGTTCATTTAGTGACCGTTCAAAGTTACAAGGGCACTGAAAAAAGTGATTTATGACTGTTTTTCACAGTTACAACCATTGCAGCATTCCCCTGATCATGTGGTCAAAATTCAGATGCTTGGGAACTGGTTCATGCTTATGACCGTTGCAGCCTCCCAGGGTCATGTGATCACTTTTTGCAAACTTCTGACAAGCAAAATCAATGGGGAAGCCAGATTCACTTAACAACCAGGTTACTAATTATCAACTGCAGTGATTCACTTAATAACTGTGACAAGAAATGCCATAAAATAGGGCAAAATTCACAACAGCAAAAAAATTGGGCTCATTTATGGTCGTAAGTTGAGGACTACCTGTAGCTCTTCATAATATGTAGTTATGTAATAGGATATTTCACCAGTAAAGCCTGGCATTCATGACGAGCATGTGAAGTGAAATCCGACATCCAAAGATTAAGAACCTTCTATATTCGTTTGAAAAGCCTCTTGTTTAGTCTAACATAATAACCCTAGAAAACTGAGCAGTGAAATAAATAACAGATATGTCACTATCATATTTTCTGTGGTTTCTCTTCTAGACTGAGAATCCCATGTATACATTTTTTTTTTTAAATGTGTGGAATTAGAATAATGTTTTTAAAGACTTTATTCATTTTAGTCAAAAGATCTGCTTTGCATATTTCCCCATGGATTCATTGACAGTTGGCCTCACTGTTACACGTTTATAAAATAATTGCTAGAATGTTTTCTAAATCTATTAATGATTTGCTGCATGCCCTACTATTATTAATGCACCATTTTTTCATATTTTTCTCAGATGTTTAAATTGGTCTCTCTTGTATGTCTAATATTCTCAATTTTTAAGAAATAAGGTTATCAACACACTGAGTGAAAATCAATTCATATCCATTTTAGTTTCCTAAGATGGAACATTTTAATATGTGGACTGTAACAGCTGTTGCCATTTTGTTTTTCCTAGGTGACAAAGGACCAAGAACATTTTTCACCTTCCATTATAGTTGGTCCCTATCCAGCCAAGAAGTATTGATGCTGGTTACAATGCTTGCATGAATTTTTAATATATTCCAAGTACATTTGTTTCCAGTAATGTAATAAATATGTTAATAATCCAGTATGAGACTGCAGCATTGTGAGACACAACTACCACTGGCAGCCAGGGGAAAAACATTTGTTCAGATGTATAAGCAGGAAAGATTTATGTGAAATATAAAGAAAAAAATCAAAACAGGAAATAGATTAGAGATTTCCCTGGTTGTGTTCCCTGTTGCGGGTTGGCTCACTTCCTTGGATAAAGCATATTCTATACCATTGATGGGACAATAATTTACTGACTCTCCTTCAGAGTGTAAAATGTTGTCCTTTTTGCCATCCAGTATTTATTTTGATTGAGCCAGTTTTTAATTATATGCTGTTGTTTAATTATTCATGTGATTTGTATAACTAAAGCTACATTTATTTGAGCTATTTTCTGTTTTGTTTGCTTTCAGCTTTTTCTTTTGACATAATTAGAGTTGTACTGTATTGGGATCATGGATGATAGGAGAAGATTTGTAAGCTTGTGAAAGAAGTGTTCACCTTAAATATAGCATTTTCCTTGGGATTCACACATTATCATTGGGAAATATCTCCAACTGAATAAGCGCTTCTGAAAATGTCTCCTATGTTGCAGGTGGATTTCCCATATAGATGTGCTGAAGATTACTGAATTAAAATTCAAAAAGCATTAAATCTGCTTTTCAAAATTTGGAAATTGCAGAAGCAAGAAGAGAAGGAATGGGTAAAATAATAAATGTAAAGTAAAAGGTAAGATGTCCCCGCGGATTTTACTCCGCTAGTCATTGCCAATTAGAAGGGGCGGTGCCATCTTAGTTTCAGACCCATTGAGCAGCACTGTCCAAAAACATTTCCATGGTCATGTGGCTAGCATGACATCATGGAGCTCTGTTACTTTCCCACCAAAGTGATACCTATTTATCTGTTCACATTTGCATGTTTTTGAACTGCTAGGTTCGTAGGAGCTGGGGCAAGTTCATCCCATCATGTGGCACTCAGGTCTCGAACTTGGGCTGCTAGCTTTCCACGTGACAAGCCCAGCGTCTTAACTACTGAGCCACTGAGCCGCCCTAATGTAATGTAATATAAAGTAATGGTGATATTTTAATCTGTGCATACAGAATTCCCATGACATTTCATAATTCAAAGTTGTAAACCTTTGAGATTTCCTCATACTTATCAGTTCTAAATCTAGATGGAAGTATCAAAGAACCCTTAAACATATTTAAACAATTTATTGCAGTTTTCCTTCTCCCTTTGCCAATTTGTTTTGCAAATTATGTTTGGCAAGGAGAACATGTTGGGTAGGATCTTAAAAAGTGTCTCTGTCACATATACAACACACACACATACATATGCTCTCTCTGTCTCTCTCTCTCACACACACACACTTTGCTGTGCTTGTGTTTATAAACTTTTTCTTCTTCCTCCTGTTTATCTTTTTCTGGGTACATTGGCAAGTTTGATCACAAAGTCTGGTATAAAGAAACTCTAGAAGGAGAAACAGAGGAATAAAATTGTAGTCTACAATGTTGCCTTTTCTCCTGCCATAATAATTTCCAATGCAGATTAACAATTTTTACAGATTTTAATTTTATTCTCTCTGTCTCTCTCTCTGTCTCTCTCTCTCTCTCTCTCTCTGTGTGTGTGTGTGTGTGTGTGTATCTTCATCTATGACAGACCTTGGCATTTTACAGCCTGCAGGGCACATCCAGCCCAATAGCTGTCCATGTCTAGCCTGTGTTGGTGGTGTCAGTGGGGGTGGGATAGCATCGGCAGAGGTGGGATGGTGGCCTTCCACAGCAGTGCCTGTTTCTCATGTGGTCCCTTGAGAAAATTTATTGCTCACCCATCTATGATAACAATTCGTATGCATTCCTTGCCAGTCAATTTCTATTTTGATCTCCTTATCTGTTTTGAGTTTATTATTTCTTTAAGAACTAAATACTAATTGAATTCTCAGTACTTTCTCAGCGCTTCATTCTGTTATCTAATACACTTGTAGGTACAGATTTCATTAAAAATTAAATATTGCATATTTTTCTCAATCCGCAAAGTTTGTTTATTCCTAGAATCTTAACCAAGTAGTATTTGAAGTGAGGCCCTAAAGATATTCTCAGTTTTGGCTTTCCATTTGTTTGTTGAACTAACTAGGGCAGCCAGTAATTCTTGGCCCAGCTTTGGATAAAGTATCACCTGCCACCATTCCTAAGAACTGATTTGGTTATGATTAGGCAAGACTTAGTTCTATCTATGTTGGAGTATTTTGAAGACTCTTCAATCTGATGTTAAGGAGTTAGTCAGTATTGTTATGTAAGGCCATATTATACCAAGTGTGCATTACTTATATTAATTACCAGTTTGTTTTTTTGATGCCATAAATATTACCAATACAAGTTAACATCTGCCCAGGATACCAAAGGACTATAAATTAATAATCTCTCTTCCTGTTTTCCCCTGGAGAGGGAAGATTTTTCTTTTGTGACAATTAAATAATTTGAATTGATTTTAAAATTGTTCCTGTCTGTCAAATCCACCTACACTGTATTTAACTGATGCTGTAATTGTATTGTAACATTGTTCTTCAATTGAGATAATGAATGATGCATAGCTACTTAAAAAGTAGTCGGATTATTTTCATTTTTAAATAAAGTCACAATCTCTGTGTATGGATAGAAGATAGTTCTCCCACACCATCGGAGTGATAGTATGGTGTGTGTATGTGTGGTGGTAGGTGATTGGTGATATGTATGGAAGCTAGATCCATAAGCCTCAGGAAAGCAGGGGAATATAGTATGTGAAATGGAGAAATAGAGAATATATCCGAGGTGAATGACTGCGGTAGGTTAGAAGTAGTGTTGTTGATTGTGCCTAACAGGTTAGACCAACAGAGATGCTTGCACATTGTGGGGTTATGGTAGGTGGGGGCAGGCAAGGACAGAAAGGGCTGGGAGATTTATCTAGCCCTTCTAGGTGAGGAAATGAGGGCTGATGTTATGACAATAAGGATTGAAGGATGGGGGGGGGGGCAGTAGGTGGATCCCAATGAGTAGTTTTTTATATACTTTGGCCTTTAGTTGCCTGGTAAATATGAGAGTGAACTGCAATAAGAGCAAGTGCACAAATGATATTGTGATGACAGGCTGAGTTGTGTGCATCTTTACTATTTTTATAAATAACTCAAGGTGATGAACATACCTAATACTCCTTCCTCCTCCCATTTTTCCACAACAACTCTGTGAAGTCAATTGGACTAAGAGAGAGTTTTTGTCAAGCTCAGAAATCAGGAAACCCAGGCAGTTCAAATAAATATAAGGATTTATTGCAAGCTTAATCTCTCTACAAGAAACTGAATTACTAACATTCAAAGCAAATTGACGATAGATGAATTCAATGGAATTCAAGGTGGGCTGGACTTAGATCTCTTGTGGATGTGAAGGGACTCAAGACTGTTGATATGTTTGACCCCTCCCTTAGGCTCAGTCTGGTCATCTACAGTTTTACTGAAATTCTAATAAGCAAAGATGGGGATATTGTTGTCTGAAATCCACCCAGTTGGATTCACTCAATTGCCCTGCTTGAATCAGGATGTCCTGATGCTTAAATGTAATGTGGTTGTACAACTGCAACTTAATTTGTATTGGGCTGACTTTTGAAATTACTTGGAAGCTATAACTTGTAAAACATAGTGATTAGAGTACTAGTGATTTTGTCTCATCAGTGTACAGTAACACAAATTTAAAGAAGCTACACCAGTTACCGATAGGCTTCCAGTCCCAATTCAGTTACTGCTTGTTAACCAAACAGCACCAAGTTATATCAGGCAAAGAGTTGCCAGAATAGAATATGTCCATCCAGTCTGGTCATCATGAGATAGCCTGCTAAGTTTCTCTTGTTTTCTGGAGGACATGGGATGAAGCAAAGTGGCAATCTTTCTCTGTAGCAGCTCTCATTTTATAGAACTTTATTCCCTTGGAGATACATATAGCTCATACTCTCTTGTCCAGATTAAAATAGCCTTATGGAGTTGTTGGCGCTCTCTGAACTTGGTTTGCTTGCAGACATTTTATTACCTGACTAGATAACATCTTCTGTGCTAGAAGAGAGTGGGATTCGCTCTCGGTGGAGTTTAAAACAATGTTATTAGATCATACCTTTGGCGTATGCTGATGGGGATAGGGCACCATGATGATTTGAATTTTTTAATGTATTAATTGAAGTGTATTTTAATTGCATTATTTTGCTTGCCAGTCAGAGTATTTCGGGAGTGGGATGGCTTAGAAATGATTTGGATTCATTGTTAACCTGTTTCTAACCATAAAGTATTGTAATCTGTCTCTGTAGTTGAATTAGCTGGTTAGATTTTGCATTTCCTTGGGTATGCTTTCTCATTTTATTCAGCTACTCATGTCAGTTCATTCATTCTGTTTAATTTGTTCAGCTATCAATGGGAGAATCTAAGAATTTCATCAAATGAACAAACTATATTTTATGGCATCAGTAATTTCAAATATTTTGTGAAATACTGTGATGATAATCAGATGAATGTCTATTGTAGCAAAGAATAAAAAAATACTCATACCAGTGTAACTGAATCTAATTATTAAAGCATTAACAAAAATATTTAAACCTAGTTGCATATTCTATCAGATTACACCACAACTGCATTATGCTTTATATTTGTAAGTCAAACTCACAGCACGAATTTGGCTACTGCTAAGAGAGGGATATGTGATTATCCAGTGTTAGATTAGAAAAGCTGATTTAGGGATTCATACAAAAGAAGCATGTACCTTCTTTAAAGGTTAACTTTGAGTTATACAAAATGCATTAAAGATGTATGTGCTCTCCCAGAATTAAGACTCTTCAGAATCTCACAATGAATGGGCTATATGTCATCAATTATTTACAGAGGCCTCTATAGCATAGCAACTCCAAAGTAATATCAAGATCTATGTATCCTGAAGGTTGCTGGAATGGGAAAAACATTGCTTCTGATATTTGGTGAAATAAGGACAGTAGAAAGGTCATCTCAAGGAGCTGTAAAATTTCAGGGTATCTTGCTTATGAAAAGTGTCTCAAGCAAGATAGAAAATTATTAATCTGTCCTCAGTGTTAAATGATGGATTGGCAATTTAGCAGCATACTGAATAATACTTAGGTTTCTGTTTTGAGAAAAAACGTAAGGTGGTAATAGGAATCAATAGCACAAAAGAATTAGAATTTTGAATGTTATGAATGTTATAAGTTCCATGGTTTTCTTAATTAGACCTTTCTTTCCTTCCTTCCTTCCTTCCTTCCTTCCTTCCTTCCTTCCTTCCTTCCTTCCTTCCTTCCTTCCTTCCTTCCTTCCTTTCTTTCTTTCTTTTTCTTCTTTCTCTCCCTCTCCCTCTCTCTCTTTTACTTACTTACTTTCTCCCTCTCTGTCTTTCCTCCGTCCCTCCCTCCCTCCGCAATTGACAGTACTATATTTTTGTAATAGCTATTCATATTTGATTTTCCTATTACGTTCTTTAAGGTTTGCAATGGTATTTTAGTTTTAATTTGACAGAAATTAATAAGAAGATGGGGAAAGAAATCATACATCAGGGCTACATGGCATTAGCTGTCACATTTCCTAATTTGTTAGACAATAGGAATAATCTAACACTTCCAATTCAGGCTCAGCAAAATAACACATGTATATTAATGATCTTGAATATTACTATGCAACCAAGCATGCCACCTTTATATAGAACAGCATCAGATCAATAATTAGTGGGCATACATTTTAATAACATGAAATGTCATTTCTACTGTTGTGGGCTTGTTGTTGCTTTGCATTTTGCAATTTAATGTTTCACAAATTTAGAAAAGTTATTAAATATGAAGAATAAAATATGAATAAGTAAAATCACATTATATTAATACATAATATGCAAACACTTACTAAAAGCTATGCTTATAATCATAGGAAGGCTTAGGCAAAGCTTCCAAATTTATCCAATTTAATACCATTTTATTCAGCATATTAGTATTGGCTTGGTAATTCCCTGTTTTAATGTTTACATTAAAAATAAATATAGTGCATGAATAATAATTTATCTGTAAGGGTGCTACTGAACTCTTGAGTCTAATAAACAGTTACCAATTAGAGTAACCTTGGAATGGTCAAAAAAGTCAAATAGTAATTTTAATGTCTTGCTCCTTTTTATGTGTGCTGTTTAAAAAAAAGGTTGGAGCTTTAATAACCGTCATAATTTGTTCATTCAATTAAACTATACATGTAGTCCTCTAATTATGACCATTTCTATAACTACCATTCAAAGTTACAATGGCACTGAAAAAAATGACTTATGACTGTTTCTTGCACTTATGACCATCACAGCATCCTTGCAGTCACAAAATTCGTGTTCTTGGAATTTGGCCTATATTTATAATGATTATAGCATCCAGTAACATGTATTTGCCATTTGCAACCTTCCCAGGGGGGCCCTAACAATGGGACAAGCCAGATGCACTAACTGAATGGCTTTGGCAAAAATGTCATAAAATTGATAACGATTCACCTCACTTAGCAACGGATGTTCCTGTCCCAATTATGATCATAAATTGAGGACTACACATACTAGTTGTTCTGTGCCATAAAATAAGTAAGGAATTGTATGATAATAGAGAGGGAAGAAGCTGAAACATTTATACTGTCTTGTGAAAATTGGTTCATACTTTGTAATATTGAACAATGAGTAGAGAGCTTGAAAAGGATTCACCTTACATTAGCTTATTTTTAACAAGTTGACTAAAAAGGGCACTCTTTAAACATCCCACTTGTAATAAAAGTCACTAGAGAAAATACTGCTAGCAATTTTATACCATTCTGCTGAAAGTGAACTTCTTTGAATTCATAGGGCATTTTATTCTCAACAGGCATGATAGGATAGTACTTAGGGTTCTTGATCAACCATATTTGAGGCAACACCTTATGGATAACTGTGTTTACAACAGTAAGGATCACTAACACAATTGCTTTTGACCAGTAAGTTTTGTGTTTTATGCATATATATGGATATAGATATGTATGAGCGGCATGATGGCCTACCGGTGAATACTCTTGCCTCCCACTTAGAATGTTGAGAGTTCAATCCCAGGCAGCAACAGATGCTTTTCTATCAGGGCGCAAAGAGAAAACATCTGCTGTGAACTCTGCGTAGGCGTCAGGAAGGGCATCTGGCCAGTAAATGCTCAGCTCCACTCAGCCACCCTGTCCCCACTGCAAAGCATATACAACAGGGTCATAAAAATGAAATGGGCATACCCATATACAGACCACCTGCAATAGGTCTTCCCAGGTTGGGTAGTTGTCTGAATGTTCCATCACTGTCCTAGTTTCCCTGTATGCATTTTTATAAAAGATAAATAAAATTAAGACCATGCTAAACTACTCTGGAGTCTCTGAAATGATTGTGGGTTCTGTATGATTTTCTATAGGCAGAAGGACAATTTGTTAGTGAGCCTGATATTGGTGAATTTGAGATTGAAGATTATGGATGTGACGTCTTGAGTTTTGTATTTTTATTTGGTATTTCTTGTGCTTTTTATTTATGTAATTTTATTATCCAAAGTTGCTTAAGATAAATAATTACGAAGAATAATACTGTAGCAAGGATCCAAAATTCATTATGCAAGTTCATTTTAAAAATCACTTCCAAAGATCAAAAGAGTGTCTTCAAGAGCACCTATGTGCAATGTCACCTATAATTCTGAAATTTCTCTCCATATTTCTATAAAGACACAAATATTTATGCGTAAATATATTGCTGATGAGTCCTTAGTTCAGAAACTCAAGTGCAGATAATAATGAAGACTCTCTTGAGTTAAATGGGATTTCTCATGAATACATGGACACGCCCATTTAGTTTTCTTGGCAGCAATGTGGCAGTGGTTTGTTCTGGTTGCCTTCTGGAATTTTTTTTCAGTATCTTCATCTAGCTTATAGTCTTAAAATTTCCTGGTAGTTTTCTACCCAAGTACTAGGTACAGGTAGTCCTTGACTTACGACAGGTTACTTAGTGACTTTTGAAGTTATAATGAATCTCCTAGGGATTATTTATGACCTCGATTTGAAGGTCCAATTGTTTCCCGCTTCCCCCACAGTTATATGACCAGACTTTGGGTGCTCACATGACCATGTTTTACAACAGTTTTGCTGAAAATTAGCATTTATTTTCAGTTTCAAGCAAAATCGCATCCTATGCAATCCTTATAACCGTAAGACAAGAATGACCTGTAGTTAGACTCCGAGTACCTTTCTATGATCAGCTTACGTTCGGCCATTTGCTTCTTTTCATGCAAATCTATGTAAATACGAGGTAGAACTTTAGGAGTATTTTATGTTCTCAATATAACTGAATATCATTCTGCTGCTGCTGCTGCTACTATATACTATAACTGCTAACATTCTACTATGACTACTGTCTATTTCTTTCTGTTTAACAATAACTCCCCACTCCCCACTTTAAACATTGCTACTCAGTCACTAGTTTTTCTGGGAGCATGACAATGAATCAACGCATTGTTGTCTTTCTAACAGTCTCAGCAGGAGTCAAAATATTCCCACAAGGGAAAGAATAGGCCTGTCAGTTCAGAAAGAGATGCGCTGGGAAAGAGATGCACCTTTGAAATCTACCAAGTGAAATGCTAATAAGACTCTACTTACTTAAACATGGGTTATTCCTTAGAAACTGAGTGTTCCACAGGGTTCAGTACAGCTCAAGATGTTAGCTATATCCATATAATTGAAGACCTGCCTCTTTTAAATGAGTTTCTGGGTGTAAAAAAGAGAGGGTGGGGCTACAATCACACAAAAGATGGCCAACATCTTTTTTACCCTCCCTTCCTGCATATTATCCAGATTAGAATATGAAATAGGAGTCTGTTTTTACCAACCAGTTAGCTGATGGGCATCAATCTTAAGTAGTTTTGTTTAAAATAAAATCCCATTAGGTTGAGTAGTACTTATTAGTAATTGCATTTCAACTCTCTTCCCATGTCCTAGGAAGAACTATATTTCCATGTAAAGAGACATAACAAAGTGTGGAACAATGTAGTTTTAGATAATCACAGAATTGGAGAAAGTGCTAAGAAGAGCAACTAAGGACAATTAAGCAGTGGAACAGCTTGCCTTCAGAAGTTGTAGGTGCTTCATCACTGGAGGTTTTTAAGAAAAGACTGGGCAGTCACCTGTCTGAAATGATATAGGGTCTCCTGCTTGAACAGGGGGTTGGACTAGACCTCTAAGGTCCCTTCCAGCTCTATTCTGATTATCTGGATCCTTGCCATTCCAGATTCAGGTCTGGATATGGGGTAGAAGCACAATGATTAGGTTTTTGGATGATCTCTGGGTGGGATAGAGATTGTGCATCCATCCTTGCCCTACCTGACCTCTCACCATCTTTTGATACCATTGACCATGATATCCTTCTGGATCCATTTAAAACAGGGGTGTTAAACTCATGTCATCACAGTGGTGTCACGTGACATATTGGGACTCTTCCCCCCCTTTGCTGAACTAGGCTGGGGTTGGCCAGTGTGTGATGCATCCGGGCCCTGGGTCGGGAGTTTGATAGCCCTGGTTTAGAGGATTGGAGGTGGTTCACCTTCTTTCTCCAAGGTCAATTCCAGATGGTCATGACTGGGTAAAAGTCCTACTCTTGGCCCTACTATGTGGGTTGGTACTTTCTCATCTTCCATTTAATATTTACATGAGTCTGCTGGGACATCACCATGGGGTAAGATATCATCAGGATGCTGATGCTGCTGATGGTATCAAACTATACATTTCAGCTCCTGGCAAATTAAGCAATGTTGTGGATGGAACTGTTAGATGCCCAGATGCTGTGAAAATCTGGATGAGGAACAACAGATTGCAGCCGAGTCCTGACAAGATTGAGTGAATTTGGGTTTGGGGCCCTTTTGCTTCTAGGACGATGCCATCTTTGGTGCTGATTGGGATGGCAATTTCCCCAGACCTAGTGTGCAATCTGGGTGTTCCTCCTGAACTCACGAGTCCTGCTCGAAAAGCACGTGGTAGTCATGGCTAAGAGGCCTTTATGCAGCTTCATGTTGTCTGCTGATTGTACCCATACCAGGATGCTCTATTCATGATCATTTATATCCTGGTCACCTCCAGATTGGACTATTGTAATGCATTTTACATGGGGCTGTCCTTGAAGAGTATCCAGAACCTTCAACTGGTGCCAAATGCAACAGCATAAGGCAATTATGTGTGCCCCTAGATCAGCACACCATACCTCAGTTCTGTGAGCTATGTTAGAACTTGCAGTCTTCTGATTTCTATCCCGATACCTTAACCTCTAGACTGAACCGGTTCTTTTGGGAATCCCAAAGAACTGGCAACATTTAGGTCAGCTCCCCTATTGAGTATGATATCTCTCTTTCCATTTGTTGTTTGAATATTTTAATTTGTTAAATTGATTTTTAATTTATAATAATTGTGTTCATATTTTTATAATGAGGATTTTATAACACTTGCTTTTTATTTTGTGGTTTTAGATTGTTGTACGCTGCCTGGAAGCATTTACAGGAAGATGAATGACTACATAAATTTGACAAATAAATAAATAGTAAAGCATGATCTGAATCTCACATACTAGTTATCCATTAACAATAGGAGCAAATCCACAGTTGGGAGATGTCCGAGATATAAAATCTACATTCTATTGTCAATTTGTATGATTGAGAAATTTGTTTTGAACTTGAAAATGAGCCATGTCCCATAGTTTTATTTTCCTTCTTTTTTCTTGTTTTTTTAAAATAGAAAACAGTATTTTTACCAGTGAGAAAGTGAAGAACATGGCTAGTAACAAGAAAAATGTGTAGATCTAGTAAGGACATTCCCAGTATCTTCCTAACTGGAAACAAATAGAATTTACTGCCAAAAGAATGGCAGTAGTATTTTTACAGTGAGATTTGGATTGACAGAAAATATATAGCAAGAGTCATGGATTTGTAATTTGAATACTAATTTTAGCTTCAATATTCCAGTGTCAGAATAAGTCTCTTCAGACTCTTGTTCCTTAGCTCAGATTTCATTCCGGTCATAAAATTACAATGCACAATATATTTTAAGGTCTGGTACAATGCAGATTGCCTCTCAAATACAGAGAATACATGGATATTACTGTGTCTCCAGTCTGCATCATGAATAACCTACTAAGCTGAGCTTGCCAACCTGTATATGAATAATGAGCAAACAAATCCTTCATGGCATTGGTGCAGAATCTACATTTCCTTCACTGTTTCTTTGGGTCTTGAGAATGGGGATCTCCTTCTCTGCTTTGACTAATAGTTTCATCGAGGAACTCATCTGATGCTGTGAATTTAACTAGAAAACAAGTTCCTAAAATGTGAAGTTTCCTTTCTCCAACATAATCAGATATGATGTGATTTACTTTGGTTTAATGTATTGTGTGGATCCAGATACTGTGATTTATAAGCCAAGGTTTATAGCTTAGCAACACCGCTGTTTATGGGTTGAACTGTGGTTCATTCGACTAAATAAATACTGGCTTTGCACAATGTGCAAATGTAGCCAATTATCTGACTTGGTTATTTCAGCTTTCAGCTTTCCTCAGAAATAAATTTCAATTTCAACAGGAAATTTTTAAAGAACATCAACAATTGAACAATTATTGAGTAATTTGTTTGAAAAATATGTATTTCTGAAAATTCACACACAGAACAGCAAACAGGAAAAATGGCTTAACTCTATCTTTATTTAATTAAAAATTACTTGCAGTTGCTTTATTATATGAATATTTCATACCCCAGGCAGAAAAGATAACTTACCAAAATTAAGACTTTGGAAAAATGGAATACTTAAGGACAACATGCAAGTTCTTTTGTTTTAAAACAGCAGTCCCCAAACTTTGCGGCTGGCAGGTGGTGTGTGGAGAGGGGAACTGGGCCACATGAGCTTGACTTGTGCAAGCGGTGGGCTGGTGTCTATGTGTGCAGCTCAACTTGCACAAGTTGAGCTACAAGCACTGGCCCACCTCTTGTGCATCCTGGATCCAAATAGGGCACGGTCTGGTAGTGGGCCACAGCCCGGGAATTGGGGACCCGTTTAAAACATAAAAGGGAAAACTGAAATAGACTTTGAAAGGGAGAGAGAACGCTAATGTATGAGCTAATGAGGTATATTCTTTCTTGAAATATCTGGACTTCTGGATGCCATCATTTCACATTCAGAAGTCACAACCAGTATTCTGATACTGATTGTCTTGGTCCATATCTCAGAAATAAATTAAGTCAAAATGGAATGTCAACTGCACCACTTAATGTTGTGTATATTGTTGTACTTAACAGTGAAGTCTAATGTGTGTGTAGATACTCAGGTTTTCTAATATTAAAAGCTCTGTGACAAATAATAACAAGTAGAAGACAGGCCATGTTTTAAATTTATAATTTACATTTTATTAACCATGCATAGCATCTGTAACCAAAAATGCAATCATCTGCCTCACAGTCAATATTGTTAATCAGAGTTTTATTACAGGCAGGATTGTTACTTTCCAATACTAAAGTTAATTTCTTAAGTTTCTTACAGACCAATGTCAAACAGCACAAATATAGTGTGTGTGTGTGTATGTTTTAAAAATAACATTCATTGTAAAGAGAAGTCTCAGGTCAAGATGGTTTAGAACTGTCCAGGTGGCTCCTAACAATACCTTAATATCAGGCAATCTGTTCCAATAACAACTGGCTCAATGCTGTATTTATGGCCTCAAGCACTCAAAGTCCTTTTCTTTCTTGAAAGTGAAGTGTATTGCCTATAGAGAAATAACATGGAGGGAAAATATCCCATGATTATGGGAAAGATTCACTTGTAATCTTTGCAGGACTGAGAAAAATATCAGTACAAATTACAAGCTATCAAAATTACTGAGATGAAAACTCATTTTATCTTTCATTAGATCCAGTTTACCATTGTTAGAAGAATACATCTCAGCAATTGTAACATTATTTAAGTCATAACACAAAGACTCACATCTTATATTTATCTCCCAATTTCAGATTACGAGTTTGGAAAGGTGACATATGATGATGCTTTTTAAAACATAATAGTTTCATGGGCAAGGAACACATCTGAACTGCAGCTACAGATGATGTACAATTCAATTTTTATTTTGTTTTGCATTTATAGTATAATAAATAAGACTTTAGCTGCTACCAAAAGCTGTGCCAGCTAATGTAGAAATTCAATTTATAATTGTATATTTTTAAATAGGGAGCTTTTGAATTCATTTGATTAAATTCTGCTTTCTTGTGGCCTTAATGAGAATTTTAATTCTCAAGGGATTTTCAGTAGGCCCAATGGAAAAATGAAACTATTAAATTTCAGTAAGTGCAAGAAACCAACTCCTTTGGTGTTAAATAAAACCCTTAAGTGTAGCTGCATATATTTAATATTGTTTTAATACATATTGGCAGAACAATAAATTGGTTTAGGATTTACAATCTATTCAATTCTGCTTTCCATTATAAAACAACTTAATTTTCTAAACAGGCAACATAGTTCCACCCCCTATCCATTATTAACTAAAGAGATTATGTAATTTAGAACACTATATTAACCAAATAATAAGTTAAGAAAATAATGAAAATAAAACAAATAAATAATAAACTATGGCTTGTCAAATTATATTAGGCTGCAATCATCTACCAATTTTGTGGAGTTTGAGACAATTTAACTGCTATTAGAAAAATATAATTTAAATATTTCAGTGATCCCTCCTTGGGAACAGAATCTTTTTCAATTTCTTTAAAAAAAACTGGTGTTCATGGTAATTTATCAGTAAGGTCTTGAATTTGGAATGCAGTAGTTAAGGTACGTATTCTGGCTCAATCCAAAGCCCCCCATTCAAAGGGGGCTTTCAAAGACTGAACAGTCTTAATATATGTCAATGGAAACAATGATCTACAGCATTTATTTATTCATTTATATTTATATCCCGCCTTTCAACTGAAGCATATTAATATAGAATTGAAATTAACAATAACATTCAGAATAAAGGTAAAAAAATAGAAATGAAACTGGTGCTAAATTATATTAATAATTGAAAGCCCTACTTTCTGAGTGTAGACTGAGCGGTAAGCAGAGGGAAGAGCCTCTTTCACATTAATCGTAATTGCTTCTCTGAAGATGGGTGGTAAGTCAAGTTCAGTGTTATTAGCATTGTGATGTCACTTTAAAAGTTCTTAAGGTTTCCCCAGTGATTTCATTTAAACTCTGAATAGAGGGGAGCCTGGAGGATGGAAGGGGGACAAGAAGGATCCCCCATGGGTTAAATCCTACTGAAGGACACCAAGGACTATGATATCAAAAGCTGATGAGAAATCCCAAAGAATTAGCAATTCAGCACTGAACCATCCAGCTTCTAGCAGAGATCATCCATCAAGAAAGCCTGATTAAAATGGATTCAGAAATCATTATCTTCCAGGAGGGCTTAGAATTGCAAGACCATCAGTTCTTCGGTCACCTTTCCTAGCAAAGGCATGTTTGAGAGGTCTATAATTGCATAGATCTCTGGTTCAAGGAAGGGCTTCAGTGGAGCTCTTATCAATGTCTATTTTAGACATTAGAGAGAAACACATCTCCATCCCCGTACTCACCCCTATCCCTAAGTAATATTACTTCTTAACCATAAAATCAGAAGTCAAATCTGAATAAGTAGGTACAATTTATCTTTCTACATCTCCCTACTTTTCCTGGCTTAATGTTTTCCATGAGTTCTGCTTATTTCCAGAATTCCCAGATATCCTCTCTACTGGAAGGGATGATGATCATTAAGCAACTCAAGGTGGTGTGCAGGGGGTGGGGGGTGGGTTTAAAAACACCATCATAATAAAGAACCAAAATAAAACATTGCACCAAGGAGGACGAAGACTTAAATCAGGTAACACTCTAGAGGAGTTCACTGGCTCAAAACCTACTGGAAGACCCAGATTTTAAGGCTTTCCTAAAGGACGTAGGGGCAGAACTATGCAGACTTTTAGAATGATGTTCTAAAGCAGTCTCCCCCCCCCCCCCATTTTTCAGATGTGTGGACTTCACTTCTCAGAACTCATTCTGGGAGCAGTAGATCGCACATTTTAAAGTTGCCAAGTTTAAAACACACTGTTCTGATAGGCAGGCAAGGCTTCCGAGGAGCACTAAGCACAATATTTTGCTCTATTTTATGATTCTGACAGCCTTAGAGTACTGTTTCTGACTTAGTTCTCAATTTTTGTTCAGAAATAGATCGGAAACAGGTGTCATATTTTGAGCACTGGATTGACATACTTATTACTTCTGTTTCTACACTGTAATTGTGTTTGTATGTGTGTGTTTGGACCCATCACACTTTCTTAGTCTGACTGGGAAGTTGAAAACTATCAACCAGCATCAGACCAGCATGGTGATTATGGTCCATGACATTAAATGAAGAGGTCTACATCTTGTAATAGATTGATTGCACACACAAGAATTATGGGGCTAATAGCTCGCTGAAAATACAAAAATAACGATACTCTTCTTTACATCTGAATTTCTTAATTCAGTGAATTCCTAATCCTGGTTTGGGGAACTCAGATGTTTTTATATGCTGGATGTGGTTATTGTAGTTGATTTGGGATGATAGTCTAACTTTTGGCTCTTTACAAATCTACGATTCTATAACAATATTGTTTTACTTAGTGCCCAATTCTTCCTTTCAATAGCAATAGCAATAGCACTTAGCCATATATACCACTTCACAATGCTTTTACAGCCCTCTCTAAGAGGTTTAGGGTGTCAGCATATTGTCCCCAACAATCTGGCCCCTCATTTTACTGACCTTGGAAGGATGGAAGGCTGAGTCAACCTTGAGCCGCTCAGAATTGAACTCCTGGAGTGAGCAGTGAGAACCTCTATCGGTTTATAATACAATTTTAGCATAATCAATGTTAATGGGCCTGAACTATGTTCAGAAATATAATAGGGAAGTATCATTTCTTTTTGTAAGTTATAAAACTGGTTTGTGGAATTTCAATAACTCCAAATCCTGCTCTGCTCATGCCTAGGTAAAAGTGGCACCAAAAACAGCACCATAATTTAATCCAATTAGGAAACCTGAATTTTAATTTCAGCAGTGGATATTTTTCTCTCTCTTGTCATTGTATTCAAAATTCTGTGTAATCGGGTGAAATGTTGACATTTTGAGTATAGCTACAGACATCATCTTCCAGGTAACTAAATAATTTCAGTATCATTTGAAAAGTAGTTACTATGAATATCTAAGGAAAGACAAGCTGCAAATTCTAATTCAGTCCCATGTATGGAATGCTATATACTGGGGCAGTAAAATAATTGCATCGTTAAACATCTAGAACACCAAGTACATGTGTTACAAGATGTGCAATTTCAGCTAGGGAATATTCATTAGGAATAAAATAGCATCATTATTCTTTCCAACACTGATTTTTTTTAAATTTAATATATTACCATATCTCAAGAAACTGCACAACCTGATAATTTTGGGAGAGTTTGCCAAAAGATGATTAGGTTCAACACCATACTGACACTTTTGATATCTGTGATGCCATAAATGATACGAAATGGCAATTTCCTAAATTCTGTAGAATTCAAATGATTTGATATATTAAACTCCTCCCGCCTCCCTACCCCCAGTGAAGCATAATGTATAGGAATAAATTGAAGGGAAGTGATATTCTTTGTGTAAGTGGCCATTCCATCACTTATATGAATATGAAAGCTGTGTTTATGTGTCTGTTATATTATTACTTGAACGGGATCAGTTTGTAACGGTTTGTGAGAATGACCTTGGGAGACGGGGGAAAGAGCCACAGTGGATTGGTTGGAAAATTGATCTGCAGAAGGAATGTGGGCATGGCAAACACCTCCCTAGTTTTGGGGGCTGTAAAGGCAGCAGGGGAGAAATCTATTTTCAGACTTGCATCATTATGTTAATGTCACCTTACAATAATGGAGAATTAGCTCATCTGAATGCGCTTCCTGTCTGGACTACCTTGCAAGGCTGACACAATTCTACATGCATTTTAAGAGCAAAGGATCCCCCAAAATCATATGTATTCAATAAATGAGACATTTGAAGGGCATAGTTTGTGCTTACTTGCTCCCACTCCAGAGTCCTTGGCACTTTCAGAAAATGCTGGCTCAGTCTTTGCCTTTGAATAATGAAACAAAAAACTGATGGTCAGCAAAGTGAAGTCATTAAGAATAAATCAGCTCTGTTTCCATCCAGAAAGAGCTTAATGTTACACTTTGCAGTACACCATTGTAGCTGTGCTTGGCTCTCATATTGATTTTTCCTCCTCTCCACAGCAGTGAACATACAGAATCAGCAGGTTCCCTCTTGCACTCAGTCACATTGAAACAAAATAATGAAAAAAAAAAAAGACAGTAACTTCAGAAGCCTGGTATGTGGAAGCACAACTGTGACACCTAGTCCTAACCAATGCATAAATATGCATAAGCAAGAGATGAACTTGCTGACTGTGCATGTTCATGGTGGGGGATGTACAATCAGCGGGGAACAATGACCTGCATTATTTTTGCAACGCAGAGTTGAATAGAATCCCAGTAGAAATAAAACCCTGATATATGCCAAATACAGGGAAGCCTGAATCCATTTCTGAAATTCAAAACCACTTCACATTCTAAAATTAGCTGAAGTAGGAGAAAAGCATCTGTTTCCATGCAAAATGCTGTTTTAGCGTTTTAGACTTGATACGTTTTGTGACTTTCTGAGAAAACATCTATGTAAATTGTGTGTTGCTTAATTTTTTATTCAGTCTGATTTTATTGGTTATGAGTGAAGGCTGGTAGCAATTTCATTTACATTTAAATTTTCTGATAGACTCCATTACACTTTTAAGGGTATGAAAGGAGCTTTTTACTTGCACCTTTCAACTAGCAATGTTGTAACAGTGAACATCAATTCCTCAATCACTCTTTTAATTAGACACTCCAAAAATGAGAAATGGAGTAATGGATGTCTAAGTCCCACTATTAATAACACAGCAATTTGCTGTATGTTTAGACACTTTGAAATCCTACTCAGTTCAAAATCTATAACAAGTACGGTTCGTGGCCATTAGTTGATTCAAATGTAAATAATCATACTCCAGATTTCAAAACATTCACAATGCTATAATTATAATTTAATACATATAATGTACATGGATTTTGGTTATTTTGAATATATATATGTTACCAATCTAAAATACAATACTTGAGTGGAAATTGTTATTCACGGAATCATATAAAACAGAAACAGTCATGTTGGCTACAGTGTGTATATGTATATATATATTCTGGAAATTTAAATTCCAAGTATTAACCAAAATTATTTGAAACTTACATAAAACTACAGTTCTTTGACAAATGGAAAACAGAAATCAGGCAGCTTTCATATTAAAAGCTGAAAAATTAAGTCTTTGAATAACTCTCAGTATCTTTTGGTCTCTTGACTCTTCTAATTTTAAGAAATAAAATTTGAAACATTTTAAAATAAAAATTGAAGGCATATAACAAACATGATTTGATATGTTATTTTATCTGTTGTCAAACTAAATGACTACAATTTGGCATCTGACTTGCCAATATTAGATACTACCTGCTCTTTGGATTGGAGCCCAGAGAACTATCTGAATCCTGAAAGCTTTGTGAAATATCTTCAATTCCAGATAGATGGTGAACATCTTTGTCAAATTATTTTTATAATCTATAGCCATCTTAGAAAATGTCGAAGTTCTTTAAATATGGTTAAACTACTACTCCATTCATGTTGGAAGCACCTACCAAGGCACTTCTGGGTTGAAAGGATTAGCGGGTAACATCACTGGTGCTGAGGGGATGTTTGAGGGGCCTCCTTTCATGTCCCTGTTATTTTCCCATCAAAGTGGTACCTATTTATCTACTCACATTTGCATGCTTTCAAACTGCTAGGTGGGCAGGAGTTGAGGCAAATTGACTAGAGCTCATTCCACCACTCAGCTTGCTCTTGGATTTTGAACCGTTGAGCTGTCAACCTCTCAATGGTCTTTTGACTCAGCGTCCTAACTACATGAGCCACTGCAACCCCTTAAATGGGGCTATGAAACACTAGGATTTTCTTTCCCCCAGTTGTACCAGTTCACAACCATGATTGCCTTAAATCTTCAAAATCTGCGGGTGAAACGTGTCTATTTTTTTAGGCAGATTGCTTATTCAATTAGTCTTGTAAGTCACACCTGAGACTCTATCAAGGTCTCAATCACTTGCTTCCCTAGCTACAAATAGTAAATTCCTTTCCTTCTCAGTGTCATTTTTCATCCTCCCACACTTCATTTTTTTCAATAGAAGTTTTATGTGTACCATATCATTACATTCAGCAAAAATATCTTAAAACACCTTAGTTTTAATGTTGTGACCTACAACACTGGAACATGGGAGTCAAGATGGCAATTGTGACTGGATGTAGCCCTGCCCCAAAGGGTTCCAATTACATGCTCACCGCCACTATATTTCTTTTAATTCCAGCACCCCTGCATACAGGATAGACTCAAAAGTGATTGAGTTTTAAGTGATTTTAAAAATGATGTAAAGAGCAGGTAAAGCTTTAAAAATATTGCATATGTATTTGCTGGTGCTTATTTTAAGCATGTCATAAGAACATGGCTTTTACGCTGAAGCTTGAGAGTTAACTAAGGGATGAAGAAGTTGTAACTTAATTATCTTATTTACGGCTGATGCCAACTAAATAGGGTTAAGTAGGCCTGGATGGAGAAGATATATTTCACTGTATTGTGTTGACAGTGTGCTCCATTTCAGTTCTTTAGTTTGGGCAAATCCACCTCACTTAAGTGCCTAACTTTGGGGAAAAATAATTTATTTCAAGTATTGTTTCTGTTTTTCAGAGATTTTGTTTTACAAGTACCTTAGAACATAAAGGAACTCTGTATAAGCATATTTTGGCTTAATGCCAGTCTCTTTGCTTTTTATTTTGAAGGCAGATAGGTTTCACAGCGTAGTGTACACTGTATGCTGGAATGTGACACCCACAATCTCTTGTACTCCGATACATCTAAAGTACGACAACTGAGAAAGATAGCCTTATCTCAAATGAAGGCATATTCCAGATGTTTAAATATACAGACATCTTATATACTATTATCTCTTTTCTTTAACAATTTCAACAATCAAAATATGCAAGTTGTCTAAATAACCAGAGGAAGGTGCTTTTGTATGCTAATGAGTTTTATAATACTTTACTTCCAAAGACAAAATTCCATACAGTTTGTTATCTCAAAGCACTCTTTTCCAATAGCATTCTTATCCACTCCTAAAGTTGAATGCCTTGCAGATGGAAGTGAAGTTGATATTATTTTTATGCAATTCAGGATTACAGGATTGTAAAAAGGGAATTTCATAGAATACTATCCTCTTGCATAGACTCTCCAGATTGAATACTTAAACAAAAATAAAAAATCGATGTTTATTCTATTTTTAAACCCTTTCTTGCACATTGAATTTGCAAATCTGCAGCTTTTAGAGACTTTTAGGAGAAAAAAGGGTAGCAGAGGCAGATACATTAGGAAGAATTTCCTTCCCAGGTCATAAATACAAGAAACCTCCCTAACATCTATGGGACTGCCTGCCTGCCATGTTGGACAACTATAAATGGTATATTGAAGGTCCCATCCTAACAGCTGGAAGGAGGAACATGGATCAAAATTCCATCTTGGTGATTGTTCCCCCATTGCAGAAGACACTGATACCAGAAGTATACAGGTAGTCCTTGACTTAACAAGAGTTCTTTTAGTGACAGTTCAAAGTTACAACAGCACTGAAAAAAAAGTGACTTATGACCGGTTTTCAGTTATGACCTTTGCAGGGTCCCCATGGTTATGTGACCAAAATTCAGATGCTTGGCAATTGGTTCATATTTATGACTGTTGCTGTGTCCCAAGGTGATGTGATCACCTTTTGCTACCTTCTGACAAGCAGTCAACGGGGAAGCCAGATTCACTTAACAGCTGAGGCAAGAAAGAAAATACACTTAATAAATGTCTCACTTAATGGAAATTTTGGGCTCAATTATGGCCATACGTTGAGGACTACCTGTACCTGGCCCCCTCGCTTCAGGCATTCAAGAATGCCTTTTTATATTGTTTCACAATATGCAGATTCTCTAGTGTGGTTAAAAAAACACTGAAATAAACCAACGAACCTAAAAAAAAATATATAGGCAGGACAAGTATTTTTGGGCACCCGATAAGTCAGAGCTCTTCCACCAGCCTTAATTCTAATGTACAAAAGAAATAAACTGCATATTCAAAGATCAGTAAATTCTCTTTAATGTATTTTTAGTTGTTACATGCTTCTTTTAAGGGAAAGAGTTTGAAAGAACCATGATCAATAAATATTACCAAATGCTTAATCATTAATACTTCAGAACATACGAGCACAACGTTAAACAGCTATTAACAGTAAAGTTAAACAGTATTTTAAAGAAAGTAATAGATTCACTGCTGCCCCAAAAGACATGCTGCCAAGTGCTTCCAAACCTCTGCTACAGGCAGCTCCAGAGCTGCTGCCACTCTGCAAGCCACCAAACAGCTATCTGGTACACCAACTACTTCTTCGCAACCCAAGAGAATTTCTAATTTATCAGTGTGGCCCTCACCCCTTTATAAATTTTACAGGCATTCTTTAGATCTCTATTCAAATGCTTATAGTTTAAAATATAACAACCTGTGTCCCTGTGCTTTCTGTTGATATGTCTATCACAATATAGGGAGGGGCCAAAGAAACTTATGCAGGCCTGCTTCAAGACCATTGAATGCATCCATCAGATAAAGCTGCTTGAATTGACTCCGAGTTGGACTTTGCCTAAGCAGGTCTTCTGAAATTGATTTAGGCAGAATCTAGTGTGGTTGGTCCTGAAGAAGTGGACAGGGTCCTTGGGGGTATTAAATGAAGCCAACTATGTATTAGATCGATAGCTCTCCAGGGTTTTCTGAGATACAAGGTGTGGTTCCAATCAGCTGGTGATGAAAGTGATGAGGTGGTTGGCTCTTAAAAAGGTGCTGATCTGAAACCATTTCTGGATCCAACAGCACAATTTTCATCCTATCTCCCTCCATTCATAGAGAAGGCTGCTGAGGTGGTGATTAATTTACGTCAGAAGGCCCTGATGAAAAATGGATTATCTGGACCCTTTTCACCTGTGTTTCAGGTTGGGATATATATTACAATAGGTAGTAGGAATATTCTTGAGGAACAGGAGGAAAAGCCACAATCAAGAGTCAGATAAAAGAAATTTGAATCTTGGGCAGGAATGTAATTTCAGAAAGCATCTCAAATGTGAAAAGCATGTTCAAACTTTCAAGATTCTATTACTGTAATCTTATAATAGTAGGACTGGCATTCGTAACACTGGATTCCTAGTGATTCCATTTTGCAAATTGCAAAGAGGTAAAGAAATGCCATGTCAAAGACATTAATAGCATAAAATCAGTTCAATGTATTTTATACCACTACATTGGTACCATACCAATATAAATACCAATGTGTTGGTACGACTCCATACTTTTTTCTTCTCACAAACCATCCTTGATTATATGACATCTATACACCATTTAATACATTGCCTTTCTTTCTCACCTTGTCTTCTTCAGTATGAATTTATATATTTAATTGCATTTATTCTCACACCTTCCTTCCATCATATACTGCTTTTACTGGATAAAGTATCCCATCTTCAATGCCATATCCATGTAAGACATGCCAGATGTGAGAAATTTAGTTTAACATGTTTTCCTCATTTCTTAGTAACTTATTGATGAGCAAAACACCAGTCTGCACATCCCTTGCCTGGCATAAAGCTTCCCAAATTTTGCTCCTTGTCATCTTCTATATTTTGATAGAATTTCAATTCTAAGTACTCAAAATACTCCACTTTCCCAGGCACTTGTACCATCTAATACCTACCTATAATTTCTCAGATTGATTCTGCAGCTTCTTGTCTGCATAGAAACAGTAATTTCTTTCCCTCTCTCTCTCTCTCTCTGTGAGAGAGCGAGTGTTTTGTTCTTTGTTTCTATCTGCATAGGCTGCTTGTCTTACCTGTAGAGATGAGAGAAATATTTTAGTAGTGATGTATAATGGATAGTGCCAGTGGATCTCATTTGATTCTTTTAAAACTGTCCCTAATGGCTTAATTTATTTTACTTATGCTGACTTTGTTTTTTACCTGATGCTTCTTTCATGGTATTTTTTGTGCTGTTTCACATTATTTTAACTATGAGGGTCCCAAAAGCTAAGCTAAAAGGGTATATAAAAAGGCAAACAAATAAATACTATGGCCATTATATCACTTTTTGAAAGCATAGTAATTATGGCAGAGACTTTGTATAAATTCCTTGAAATGTTTGCAAAAGTGTAATGTTTCCATTTCAGACTAAGGTAGAATGAAAATAGATTTTTTTCCAAGGAAATAACCCACCCACCCG
>JANHFL010001941.1:22367-35952 GCA_032468155.1 Oxyrhabdium leporinum | reverse complement strand
ATTTCTGATGCCAAATGAAACATTTGTTAAGTGAGTTTTGCCCCATTTTACCACCTTTCTTGCCACTTGATAAATGAATCACTGCTGGTGCTAGTAACCCAATAGTTAAGTGAATCTGGCTTCCCCCTTGACTTTGCTTATCAGGTTACAAAAGGTGATAACATGACCATGGGACACTGCAACGATCATAAATAGGAGTCATTTGCCAAGCATCTGAATTTTGAACACATGACCATGGGCTTGCTGCAATGGTCATTAAGTATGAAAAATGGTTATAAGTCACTTTTTTTCAGTAACGTTGTAACTTTGAACTGTCACTAAATGAACTGTTGTAAGTCAAAGACTACCTGTATTATCTTCATCAAAAGTTCTGAATATTACCACTATCATCTAACATATTGTTCCATTTTTTGGCCACTAAAGTAATTTATAGGAAAGGACTTGAGAAAAACATGGACATATGTTTTATTTTTTTAAGATGAAAATATATATATATATATACAGCAAATACATTTCAAGATAAAGTAGTGCTTTCTGGAGACAGATATGGTAGATGCAAAGGAAGTTAAAAATAACGTAGATCGCACATATAATTTAACACTTCTACCAACTCTAAAAAAAATATTGTAGGGTTAAAAGTTTTAGAAGAGAAAAATGAACCAACCATACTATGCTTAGGGCAGCATATCTATTGCTCCCCCCCCTCCTGATTTTCATAGTATTATTTAGATCGTGTCTGACCTTGGCAACTCCCAGAATTCCCCAGCAAGCCATACTGTTTGGAAAATTATGGGAGGTGAAATCCACAACTCTTAAAACATGCCAAGGTTGCATACCCCTGGTTTAGAGGATTGGCTGTCTAACGGTGCAAACTGGGAGTTGTTAAATCTACTTTCCTTTTGTTAGCTAAGTAGTTGACTCTAGAAATGGCACCAAGTCTACTTTGCAGCCCTCTCAATGCTTACACATTAGGGCACTCACACATTCTTTTTAGCAGCCACCTATGCCTATACCTATCTGTTCTTCTAGATTTCTTGTATTTTAGAAAATACATCCCTGCGTTTCTATTGATTTCCTGTATTTTTGTTATTACATGTTTCTTTCATAACAACTCTGCACGTGCCTCCTTTCTCATGTTTCCAACTTCTGAAAGAGTCTTTTCTCATCATCAGTATTAAGAATTTGCTTGTTATTAGTACTTCTTACCAAATCCAAGTTTAAAACCTGTGAACTTTGTGTTATGTTTTTCTGGGTTCTAGTTTATCCAAATAACTTGACTCATGGCTGTCACTTTGTGTACCATGCCTATATGTGACAATAGGATCAGATATACTTATACATTAACGTAAATTTACAATGATTTTAGGCATGCTCAATATAGGGATTTGAATTCATCTCTTATTTTGCAATTTTATTTTTCATAAAAAAAAGTCACATAGTAAATTTTTAGACTCAATGCATAGCTGCCTTCTGAAGAATAATTAGTTTGCTGGTTTCTAGTTTTGTTTCCATAACTAGAACACTGTATTTATGATACAAAATATTTCACACACCAGTTAACAATCTTACTTCTCACTTCCATGGTGAAAAGTCATGCAACCAGAACTACGTCTTCTTCTCACAAACTACTTGGTGCAGTCTTTAATATTCATACATGGGCCAATTCTGATGCAAAGAATCTTGTATCTGTTTTCAGAATTCATCTTCTGTTGTCTGGTAAATTAGACTTTGATTCAACCATCTCAATGATGCACAAAAACTCTGAAAAAAGCAAGCTAGTTACTTGACCCTTTAAATTGCTTTTAGTGCATTTGCAAAAATTATTCTTTTCCCTTCTCATGTTATATAGTTCACACAGCTGGAATATAAACAGAGCGAGAGTCAGGGAAGAGTGTTGCGTTGTATAAGCACAATAAACCCTCCTGCACAAGGATAGTACCTCAGCTTTAGAACATTACAGATAGTCTTCAACTTATGAACATTAGTTTAATGAACATTCAAACAGCATTAAAAAGGTGACTTAAGACAGGTTCTTGCACTTATGACCATCACAGCATCCCTGCGGTTACGTGATCAAAATTTGGGTGCCTGGCAACCAGCATGTATTATGACAATTGGTGTTGGGAGAGGGAGGGTTCACACAATCACCATTTGCAACCTTTTCAGGGAGCTTTTGACTAGCAAAGACAATGGAGGGAATCAAGATTTGCATAATGATCGCAGCAAAAAGGTTGTAATATTATGTGCGACTCGCTTAATGACTGCATTTTTTGCAACAGACGTTCCAGTTCCGATCGTTGTGGTAAGTTGAGGACTACCTGAATATGCATGTATAGTCTCTAGCATTATCTGAACATACTGATGAATACTTGAAGAACTATTAATTGTGGACCAGGCATCTGCTATTGATTTCTGTGGACCTAAGGCATAAGGAGAAAGTAATACTACTTGTATGATGGATTTCTACCTTGCAGAAGTAAACAACTGATGTTGCAGCGATGCTTAATAGATGATGCTGGACATTGCTTTATTATGGGGTTCAGATCTTTTTAAAATATACAGTCAACAATTCAAAATACATTCATATGTTACTTAGTTTATTCTATTATATTATTATGAGGAATGTTGGCTCCTCCCTGGATTATAGGTAACATTGAAGTTATCATTCTCTACTCAAGGATTTCCACATGTATTCATCTGCTACCACCTTTGAATTATTTGTCATTTTTCTAGAATAGTTTTTAAATGAAAAATGATTATAAATGCATTATTTAACAACATTTTGGAAAACAAGATTCTTTAAATAAACTTTAAGTGTGGTTAAGCAATGTGACAAAAACTTCTTTGTAGTTCATCACATATGCTCGCTATTCTTTCTTTTATCATTAACTACAATTACTCTGTTATCATTAAAATGCAGCTTTTGGCGGTAGCCGTCAGTCACTCTATTAAATGATTCAACAGTTGGTTATAGTTTCTCTCTACAAATTCTGTTGGAGTGGCTTGTAAATGTCTACGCCAGCCTTCAAGAGATTCAAGAAGTTTCTATTATTAATCACAGCATGCTTTCAGATCAAATTCCAGTTCAGCTATGATAATACATACAGTGCATTTTAAAAATCAATAGAGCAGCAAAATGGGTGAGAGAAGATTTATGATGAAAGGCGGTGGCAGGGAGAGAAGGCTGCTTTGTTGGTGCTACCAGAACTGGGAATAAGAAGTCTTGATTTCTGAGGATCAATTTTATCCTAAAAGTTACCCATCTTCCATTAGAGATGCTTTATGTTTTAGAATCTTAAATGCAGGTTTGAAGGCCATTTAAGTATTGTGATTGCAAAATGATTTATCTTATTGAATTCTGCATTCATATGATTGTTCAGTAGCTTAGCAGCTGCCATAATTTCTTTGTAAAGAGGAGTTCCCCCTGCCCCCCCACACTGTATCTAGAAAGGGAGATCAGCCAGTTGAGAAATAAAACCCGATTATTGACTGTAGCAGCACATATTCTTCAAATCTAAGTCTGTCTCGTAGTTGTTACTCGCTTTTATATTTTTATATATTTTCCCTTTTTTTCCCTATCTTGTTTACAACAGGATTTGAAAAATATGAAGACTGTTTCCAACCTTAACGTATATTTGTTTCCATTCAATAAATCATGTAATTGCAACATTTATGAAGTAATTTCTTCCTGTTCCACAAGCAGGTGTACTTCCCCACAATAGTTGAAGTGTAGTTGGGAAATTGATTTAATCCACTGTATGTCAAAGAGGACTAGTTTCAATCACTGCAACCAAACAAAATCTAATCACAAAATGTAGGTCTGTGATGAGATGTTCTACAATGATGGGGAAGGGTCTCAGGATGTTCAGGTCCATTCTCAAAGTACATCAAATGCTTTTTTTAAAAAAAATAACAAATTTTGTCTGAGGCTTCCTTTCTAGGAATATCTTTCCACTCTAATCTAAAATATTTAGAAGTCATGAAATGACGTTTCATGAAGATTCTGAACAGAAGTTCTTCTCTCCTTGTCAATCAAGAGAATGCTGGAAAATTTAGAGGATAGGAGAATGGAAAACCCAATTGACAGAAAAGGATATGGAAGGGAGGAACAAGGAAAATGATATAAGCATTATGTGTAGCTCTATTCCACCCATTCTTCTCTGTTAAAATACAGACAATTGCAGATAAGATATGATGCAACATTCTGGGACCCTTCTTGTAATAATCACAATTAAATGTCTAGAAACTACTGGATTAGGAACTAATCTAATGCATCCGTTATTAAGATGCCTGGTACGCATTTAAAAAAGTTGGCAAGTACATAGTCATTATGCACACTTTCATTTATAGTGTGGATAATTTAAATACAAACAATTCAAACATAACAAGATTTTGAAAAAAATATTTATAATACTTCTCAAGAAATAATCTAACGGGAAAGTTAAACATGAAGTCTTACATTATAACTAAAAAATAAAACTGCCTGGTTCTAGGAAATATTTATTTTTCTTTCAGATAATTAAAACATATTGTAGAGAAAAGTTCTGGGCATGCCATCACCACTTATACTTAGAAACTGCATCAAACATTTCCCAGCAAATTCTGTTCATTCATAAGAGATGGTGTAGAAAAGTTTTTCCCCATATACTAAATGATGGTGTCTTCATTTTTGCTTGCTTGTTTAAAACTAGAATCATTTGAATAAGTAAATGAACAATGAAACTTAGGGCGTGCCCTCTGCTTTGAAGCTGGCTTATAAAATATTTGCCCCTTCTCTGTGCAACAAAATGGGTATCACTTAGTTGACAAGCAGTTAGTGAGTATAAGCATGGGAAAAAATACACAAAAAAAGCCCGGGTTAGAAAGAACTGTAACATTTTATTACCATTAAGACTAAACTGGTATTGAAAAGTTTTTATATAACAAGACAAGAAAAGCAATAGCAAATTTAACTATCAACTAGATTATGCATAGCGAGTAACTGTTTCTAGTACTCAGGGAAGAGCATGACTTCTTTTGTTTTAAATATATTAACCATACAAAGCACAAACATACGAAAAGGATCAGTGCACTGGACATGGGAGAGCTCTCCCTCAGTCATTTTGTTCCCTTAGCTCTGTTTTCCCCAATCTGAATTACATTAAAATAAAGACTCAGGTTTTTGTTTCTATTGTGCAGTAAGGAAAAAAAAAATATTCACAACGAACATGACAATATATCAAACAATATTTCTACACAAGTTACCTTGATACCTCTTGCCACTTAAGTATCATAAGAAAACATTTTAAGACATATACAAACAAAACTATCAAAGTGTTACAACTTAGAATAAGTTAACAAAAGAAAAAAAATAACTTTATATATATATATATATATATATATTTATATTATATATACACATACACACACAACAAAATGACACAATAATATGCTTCTTCCCATAGTTTAAGTAAACAAATAAGTAGACTAGCCAAACTAGCAATATTTGATTTTGGCATATGCGTCACATCAGCAATTAAATAAATAAGTGTTTCAAGCAACATAAAGAGTGTCTCAAATGTGTCAACAAAGCCCAATTTATATCAGCATGGGCTAGAAAGTGAATCTGAAAATTCTTAAATGAAAAGCAAATGTACTTTTTCCCTCTAAACACATTACATTTAACTATGATACTAAGATATGTAAATAATTTGTAGCACCTACTGCTTGAACAAAGGAAGTTTTTGATTAAAATTAATTTTTTCCAAAACTTTGTTCTGCTGATATCCCATACTGATGACTTAAAGAAAAACCATCCTGCAACTCATCTCCTTGCTTTTGGGTTTTGACTGTGGGTAACTGTGTGCCTGGGAAGAATACTCTCCTGTTCTGTATTTAATATTTTATTACAAGCTATAAAAAGATACGAAGATCATCTGTTTGTAGCCCATCCTTCAAAAAACAATCTACTTAATCCAGTTTAAAACACACATCTTGATCTCTAAAAAGTTACCAGTGCAGTATGAACATGACAAAGTTGTCAATTTCCCCTAAATTAGCCAGTCAAAATATTTTTTTTTCTCAAATCCAGGTTCTCTTGTAAAAATTCTTTATATTTTATAAAAATAGATTTTTCTTGAAACCCATTTTCAGCAAAGAGACCACCTCTTTGGCAACATTGTTAATGTTATTTAAACTGTTATGTCATCAGGTATCCCCCTTTTACCCTATCCCTAACAGAAGACTGTTCAGTTCACATGATACAAAAGAAAAAAGGAAAAATAAAAAGAGTTGCAAAATTATACTTTGTTTTGCAATTTTTATTATTCCTCTTTAATTTATGCTGGGGGTTTACCAATCTGATTGAATCAAACATTTTGGAAAAAAGAGCAACATCTTCTAATTCCAGTGGTTTGTAAAAATGATTTTAGGTTTTTTATTTATTTTCAAATGAGTGAATGGTCATCTTAAAAAGATCCACCTTCAAGGAAGGTAGTAAAACTAGCTGGCCGGGTAAAAATCCCTGCACTTTGTTATTTATGTATATTATATTCAACAACAACAGCTATGAAAGAACATTCAATGCATCAAAGATTTTTGTTTTTTTTTCTAAGCATTATAAAATCCTTTTCCTGTTCACAAGATATCCAATGTTTAATACTTAGGCAACACTGGCTTATAAAAGTCCATGGTTGAGTATAAGCCTTGAAGAGTTTTTGTTTGTTTGTATATATATTTATATATTTATATATATTTATAATAATAATTATTAAGGATATGAAATTCAGGATTTATGGGTTTTGTTGGTTTTAAAGGAAACTTGCAATACTCGGTCTCCTAAGCGGTATCCATTAAGGCTGGCAATGGCCATAGCAGCTTCATCGTAGTTGGTCATGGTGACAAAACCAAACCCTTTGCATTTGTTGGTATTGAAGTCGCGGATCACTTTCACGTTATTGACTGCTCCAAAGGGGCCAAACAGCTGCCACAGCACACTTTCATCTGAGTCGGGTGATAAATTGTAGACAAAAATACACCATCCAGTCCCAGTATGGCCAGGAATATTCATTCCCACAAGGCTTGTCATCCCATCAATTGTGATTGGAGAAAACCTACCAGATTAACATTGAAAAAAAGAAAGGAAAAGAAAAGACAGAAAGGAAAACCAACCTAAAGATCAATTTTCAGACATGGCATTTTTGATAAAAATCAATTCCAGAACTTTCCCCAAAATCTGTGAATAATGCATATCATGTATAATAATACCCAGATATCGTATAAATACACCCCATGGAGAAAACGGTGAAACTAACAATCTCTACTGCAAAGAATGTAGTTAGTTAGCGATTAAAAAACCCTAAAATTTATGACATGTTTTTCTATTTGTGAAAATGGCTCAATGAAAATGTATATGCATATGGGGATGCACATAAATTTACCCAATAAATGTACTGGAAACAATGAAGATCCTAGAAAAACTATGGCATTTTTCAGTTGGTCTCCTACCAAATCGGCCACAAATATATGGTATATAACAGAGAAATTCTCTCAATTAGAATAATGTATGTGTGTATGTGTGCTCTCATATGCTAAAACTGATAACTTGCTTGTTTTCTATCAGATTTATTACAGGTAGTCCTTGACTTACAACAGTTCATTTAGTAACTGTTCAACATTACAATGGCACTGAAAAAAGTGACTTATGACCATTTTTCACCCTTACGACTGTTTCAGCATCCCCATGGTCATGTGATCAAAATTTAGATACTTGACAACTGACTCATATTTATGACGGTTACGACCTTCTGACAAGCAAAGTCAACGGGGAAGCCTGGTTCACTTAAAAACTGCAGTGATTCACTTAATAACTGTGGCAAGAAAGGTTGTAAAATGGGGTAAAACTCACTTAACTGTTTCACTTAGCAGCAGAAATTTTGGCTGAATTATAGTCATAAGTCAAGGACTATATGGATTTACCATACAATCAATATAATAAAATATAGCATTTCAAGTACCTAGAACAGTTCTTAGATTGAGATGATGAACAGGCTTTCATGTTTATCTGTATCATATATAATCTTTAGACTTTTTTTTCTGTCCAGGAATTCTGTTGTCTACTTCAAAACATCACATAAGAATAAGTCTATACTACCTAATTGTGCAATAAAGTATACCCACAGCTACCCAGAAATCAAGGGAGTGAAAAGTGGTAATTGTAAAGCTTGACACCGTGTTCAGCATGTTTAAAAACCATTGTTGCAACATAAATTCAAGCAACATGTGTCAAGTTTTGAATTGGTCACTACTTAGTTTAATCATCTGAATTTAGCTTTAAACATACACTGACAATTCTGAAGTTTACAGAGTTATCTGTGGGAAATTTGCTGCATAATAATGGTGCAATTTTTCTTCAAAATATTCCCACTGTATTCAGCATCAGTGTTTATTTTGTGTATTTATATGGTATCTTTCCTCCAGGAGCTTACATTTCCCAATTTAAGCTTAGAACTAATGGCAGGCTAAAAGACAGCAATTAGTCTGAAGACACTACCTTCAAAGCTAAATGGAATTTATATGTAGATTTCCTGAGGACTAGAACAGCATTTGATCCATAACTCATTTGGTCTTATGTAGTATAGACCACTACAAGAGGAAAAGTCATTAATAGTAACTACTGTATTATACAATAAACTGGCAATAACTTCCTTATTTGTGACTGAACAACAATTCATAATTCAAATTAAGCATAAATTATGATGTATAACCTTCTTTTAATTTCAAATTGATGAGAACAGTAGCTCTGGTGCTAAATATAAAGAAGTAGAAATCCCATTGCAATTTTTTTAAAAAGAAGCACTACAGTAATGGCATGAATAACATTTAAGTAGAAAAATAATTCCATGAATCTGGCCCCCAGAGGATTTCTTTTGATATACATAAGCACTGTGACACAGAACTGAGATTATTTATCCAAAATAGTTTTCCTTTAGTTTACTATTTTAATGCAAAACTTGGTAATAAACAGAAACAAAGGTAGGCTAAAATAGCTAAAAATCCGCAGATGGATAGGGCACAGATTAAAAGGAAATATACTATAAAAATGTGATAAAGAGATAAGGAAAAGAAGGTATGGATTAAAGGAAAGGAGCTGCAGATGGCAGCACTATGCCATCCATCCCAAAAACCAGGGTAAGAGCTGGTTAGTACATGGTTAGGAGACCATCAGGAAATACCAGAGATATAGGTTATACGGAGAAAACAAAACGAAACAGTCAGAAGGAGCAATGGCAAACAACTGTCATCCTATTGCCAAGAAAAAAGAGATGAGCTTGCTTCAGGAAATCTTAAAACTATCCTATTTTTAAAAAAAAAAGTTTTCTTTTTCTGGATCACTTATCTTCCACATAACCTGTTCAATCTAACTATAGTTCTAAAATGAAACTCATATAGTAAACCACAAAATTTGGAAGGATGATTATATTCCCTGGCTGCCCCTTCAGCTTTATCCCTATACAGAAGGAAAGTTCCAGCAATATTTAGATGTGAGAAAGACTACTGGATCTGATGTCCTCCAAATCATTTCAAAGTCACTAGAGACAACACATTAAAACTCCTTTGAATCAAATCACCTCTCTGAAGGTTAATACAGCCCTATTCTTTAGCCACTGCTATTTCTGTCAAATGATATTTATAAAGGCATGTTGTCTTCATTTTTTGGCAGTTAGGAAATAACTGTCCTTATCAATCCAGCAATCACCCACAAACACCCCCCCACACACACTATTTCTTTTTGGGATAAGCAACATTGTACAAGGTACAGAACTCAATTCAAACCAGACAGGTTATATATATTATACAATTTGAACTATGAAATCTTGTACAATCACCAATGAGAAAGTTATTGCTAATTTTCTGAACCACACAGATTAAACTGTATTCATCTGGGGGCATGCCTACAGTAGCTAAAACTAATACTTACCAATGTTTTTGCTCTTCCCCAAACAACCTGGAATAATCTATGTGTGAGGATGTACATACAATGTAAACATGCAAGGAGACATCATACATATTGTTCATCTGCAATATTAGGTATTTCTGTAATACTTACTCTTTTTCAAGAGACAGAGCAAATGGCATCTTTGCTCATAACTTTTGTACATACACTATCATGCTACAGTAAGGATGTAAGGCTATTTGTTCTAGATATGTAGCATTTCTGAGCTGTAAATATGTGAAGTGATCCTTCTGTGATTTGTGTTCCTTTAACTTTTCTCTGTGTGTGTATGTGTATACAAATTATTACTAACAAAGAGTCATAATAATATGACCTTTAAAAATTGAATTAAAATAAAATCAAAATCAGAACAAGCAAACCATTAACCAAAAGTAGAAAAATCACAAGCTCCAAATTACTGGAAACACTGTTAAACCTGTAACAAAGAAAACCTGGATCTGATTAAGGTGCATACAGTTACTGTTTAAGAAAAATGAGAAGAAAAGTTATGGGCTCCCTGAAATACTTAGCCAATATTAATTTTAACCATATTTGCAATTATAAATTTATACTAAATGTCTATTAATAAACTTGGATTCAATGAAACAAGACACCACCACCCCCCGCAATCAAAATATTATACAGAATAGTTTTGGAATCAGAATACTTGTATCTGTTGCACCTAAACCATCTCAAAAAACCTGTAACAACAGAAAACATGAAATAAAAGATTTGCACATAACTTTTGTATGTGCTTGTGCACATTGTTAAAGAAAATGAACTGAAGTCCAAATGAAAAGACAGAAAACATTTGGCATGCTGGTGGAAAAAAAGAAGGAATTAAAAACAAAATAAAGTTAGTGATTAAAAAAAATTATAGCACCAATCTGTGCCAACATGGACATCTGGCAATCTGGAATTCTAATTACCTCTTTACGCCATAGGCCATATTAAGCAAATTGTCCAGCCTGAAAAGAGAAGGAGGGTCCCTGGGTTAATGTCTCACAGATGGCATGATTGCTCAATGGAACTTTTATTAATAATGCTCCATGTTCAAAGAAGGAATTTCAACATTATCCAGTGGGACTAATCAATCAGCAGCTATAAACTGCAATCAATTAATGCCATTTTTAGATGTGCTAGTAATGAAGAAAAGTAACATTCCACAATCTCAACATTAGAGCTTGCACAAAAGAGTTTTGTTGTGGTTTTGTTTTCATACACTATTAATATGAAATTTAACAACTATCATTTGTTCAACTATTTATGTTACTGCTATTCAACAGCTGAATACAATTATGCCAGAAGAATAAGAAAACATGCTGTTTTTATCTCTTTTAAGATTCCAGGTGTACAGGCAGACCACCAGTTACAACATTTGTTTAATGATGGTTCAAAATTACAATGAGCTTGGAAAAAATGACTTATGACCTGTCTTCAAAGTTACTACTGTTGCATCATATCTTGTGATCACGTGATTGCAATCTGCAATCTTCTCAGCTGGTTTCTGATGATCGAGGTAAAATAGTTGTAAAATTGGGTTCGTTCATGTGAATACTTGTTTAATGACTGCATAGCTTAACAACCAAAATTCTGGTACCAAATGTGATTAAAAATGGAAGACTGCCTTTTTTTGGGGCGGGGGGCAGGGAAGTTGGTTAGTTGGGAACAAGCTTCTTTTAAATATCTGTCAGAGCAGACTATCTCAATGTTAAAGAAAAGTGAAAATGTTTATCTTTATCAATAAATAATACTAATAAAGATTTTACCTATTTACATATTAATTAGGACAAGTTTATTTATTTATAAACCAAATTTGTATAGTCACTACCTCACAAGAAACAACTCTGGGAGGTGAACAACAATAAAACCTGTCAAAAACCCCACCTATAACATTTATTAAAACATTTTAAAAAAGCAAGAAAGGAAATTAACAAAGGAAATATCTCAAGATCTCACCAATTCTCTGAGACCCCAAGGCCTGATGACAAAACCAGGTCTTGAGGGACTTCTGGAAATAAGTAGGGATGGAGCTCAAATCAGTTTGGAGGGGAGTCACACAGCCTGGCAGAGAAGTAATGCTTCTTTAGGCCAATCAAGTGTAATTCCCTAAAAGATGGGACCTGTAACATTTTATTTTTATTTTATTTTTGTATTTATATACCGCCCCATTCCGAAGACTCGGGGCGGTTCACAGCTTTTATTTAAAACAATGCAAAATACAGATTTAAAATTAATTAAAAAGAATTAAATTTTTGACTGTGACCCGTTTAAAAATTTTTACAAAATTTTTTAAATATTAAAACCCCGTTTAAATTAATTAAAATTTAATGGTGAGGGAGGGCAGAGCAGTACAGCTTTATGGCAGCTGGGATGCACACTCCAAAGTTCTGCTCTTCTACAGGTCATGGGTGAACCATGCAAGACAAATTTTCTTGTATTTTTGCCAGTTTAGAGAAAGTGAACATGCTTCTACTGTGGAACATGCTGCATGAATATGGAGTTGAAGGTGGGTTGCTAAACACAGCAAGAACCCCTAGAATGAATGCCCAGGTGGGGTGAGGTCCACTCAGTGTTTTTATCTATGTAGGGAAACTTGGAATGTCAGTTCTGGGATTCATTGACTAGTTTTGAAATAATCACCAGCCAAAATTTCCAAGAGAAATAGTGGTAATTTTATTCTTCACTTTGCAAAGAGGGTGGACACGCACACGCAGGTACAGTGGACACACCCTAAATCATCAATATGTTTGCCTTATATTCTCTATTGCCGTTACAAATTTATCTCCCACCTTTTCCTCATTGGCTTAGTAGTCATGTTGTCACTACTTATGCAATGTGTCTAAAATGAACACTATCTCCGACCCTGATTACATGTCCCACTACTCTAATTCTATCGCCCCCTGCCCTTATGAATTTCCTTTTATAGTCCCAGTTCCTAGGGGTTGTCTCTAGAACAGAGGTCTCAAACTCAATTTTATTGAGGGCCACATTAGGGATGTGTTTGACCTTGGGGGGGCATGGCCAGCTCAATGTCATTTGTGTTGGGGGCACCAGTAGTGGCCCAAGCTCTCTGCCAGTGAAAACGGAGCTCCATTTTTGCTGGCAGAGGCACCATGGGCGGTCCACTGTTTCCAGGGCAGCCCCGCAGACCGGATGTGGCCCACGAGCCTTGAGTTTGACACCCCTCCTCTAGAGTAACAGAATTCTCAAACTTCAGCCTAGCTCATGAGATTAGAAGCATACAATGTATTTTCTTCACAGGCCAGCATGTCTTCTTAGAATTCTGTAAAAACTACGCTCTTGTTTCCCACATTTGTGATGTCCTGTTAGAGATATGAATACATGGGTATTTTTCTGGATGGGATCTTTGATAGGGAAAATGGAACGAATTTATCAGATTTATACACTGGTCTCATCTCATCTGGGTGGGATAAAAGAATAGCCAAACAACTATTAGAAAAATAAATGCAGAAAACTCAGGAACTTTGTTTTAAAAGCGGCAGGGTTTCGCAGGGTTTCGAAGGATCGCCGGAGGGGTTTTTGAAAGTGTAAATCTAAGGTGTAAAAAAAGTGCTTATAAGGTAAAACTTATAATGTCGAAATACTATA